>JBAMBJ010001456.1:0-89923 GCA_037043495.1 Drosophila recens | reverse complement strand
TAATCAAAGCATCCTTAGTTTATGAGCGACAATTTTCAATTTTCTCATATTTTCAAACAGCTGTCACCTGCATATACACGTCATCTGAATATTGCGAAATATTAAAAACGTTTCGCATTTGGTTTTCAATTTGTTTTATATTATTGGCAGACGTTTTCCATGCATATAAAAATATGATGCGTATTTTTGCAGGTTGCGCCGCAAAATATGCTTTAAAATTGTCTTCTAAATGAAATTAGTTGGGGAATTGATTTTTTATTATTTAATAATAAGTTTTGCTTATGTGTTATAAAGTCTATAGGATGGTAACCTAATAGGCAGTTGGGGATTATTACAGAATTATAACTTTATTTTGTTTATGTTATGTTATAATTTTACTTTTGTACTCAGACAACTTGTTGTTTACCATAAATTGTTGTTCTCCATAAATTAATTTTATTTAAATTTTGGTCATACGCAATTTAAAAAAGGACCAGGAGTAACCTCAAAAATGTAATTAAATACATTTTCATAATTTAGGAACATAAATTTGTTTTCTAATAATTTTATTAACATGCAGGATTTCTGCTAGTTAAGTCTTCTAACTCTTCTATTCTATAATAAATTATTAAAGTGTATCTGTAAAGTATATTTGCAATTCATGAATAAATAAACTTATTTTATTTGTAACGAGTTTAATTTCGTAATGCAAATATTTGACTTTAAGTTTTGCAGCTGGACTTTTCGCCCAAATATTGACCAGTTTTCCTGGGGCGTCATTTCCCCAATGGGTTGGCAAGATAAGCGGCTTAGTGAGTGAGTGAGCTAATGGCTTGTGAAAATGTTTCTAGCCCAGTTGCTTGTGCTTCAGATTTCTCGAGAAAATTGCTCCAATTAACATTTGAATTGCTTTTTAGAAATTTAGAACTAATTAACAAATGTATGGCAATTATGTAGTTTACAGAAAGTAGAGAGATGTTGTGGTTGTGAGTGCATACGTAATGTTATGTGGAAAAAATAAGTAGAAAATAAGAAAAAGATTTAGACAGAGCAAAAAAATATAACATTTTAAATCTAAAAATGTTAAAAACCTAAATGTTAAAGGACTTTTTTTTTAAATAAATAAAGAACTGTTTATAAGTTTTCAATATTAAGCTGCTCCCAAAAACGTGCTACACAAATTAGTGAATTGAGTAAGAAAATGTAATTCCGAGCAGACCAAATACTTTCTTCTCTTATTTGCTCTGATTTTGTGTTGTATTATTTGCTTGCAATAACTAATATTTGCATATTGATTAGGTCATTTAATACTGTATTAGTTCATGCTACTTAGGTATTCATATCTAAATCAAATATTTGCATTCAGAATGAATATCAAATGTCAACTCAGCAAAACATAGCCCATCTATGGTAAATATATATTGCTGAAATGTTCCATAATTTTCAGATTTAGCTTGTGTTCCTCATAGCGTTTAGCCTCGACAATCGTTATTGATTGCCAATCCAAATTATGCATGCATATAAACTAATACCCAAGCACTCACAGATACAGATACAGTGAACACTCGCTTGACAATCATAACTCTTTGCATTTATGCAATGTACTAACCGAATCTGTCCTCAAGTTGCGTCTTTCCCAGAAATTCCCTTTACCAACGTTAACTGTTATTAATACTCATACAAAATGTTCCCGCTCTTAGCCAGTTGTCGATATGCATGTACTGTATAAACCATAAATCGATAAATTTTATTTAGTTCCGTTTGCCGGCTTTCGTTTCTTTCCTTCTTCACCCTCCACACAGGACCAATCTCACCGCCACATCCGTTGCGCTGTCAGGCTAAGGACTGGCGTTTGCGCTTAACCCACATAACAGTATTTATATACCCTGTAAATAATGAAAGCGTGGGTGTTAACAAGTTCCATAAACTGTATTTTATTTACTTGATCATTAAGAACAGAGATACATTTTAAGAATTGATATAAATAGTGTAACAGAATTTATAAGCATCTTTGAAGAGTTCTTTACAGGGTATCTTTTGGCCAACAGCAACATTTTTACTTAACTTTTTACATAGTATATCGACATTTTGTGGTCTTTCTTTTTATTATTAAATTCACCCAGTTTTATTTCTTCTTCTTGTTTCCTTTTTATTCTGTCTGTTTGACTTTGTTTTCCGCCTGCGTTATGACAATAATTCAACATTTGTGTTTTACTCGCTGCGTGCTGCGTTTTTCCTTTCTTTTTATACACCCTTGTTTTTTATTGTCTGCTCACCAATTGCCGGTTTGTCGGCGATACAAATATTTTGGTATTGTTGTTATTGTATTACGACAAATATTGTGCAGCAGATTGTATAGATTGTGCTTTTTTCTGACTGAAAATGGGGAAAATTGAAAGGTTTAAGATCGGTTTAAAGCAGAATATAGTTTCAAAAGGGGAAAAATCGAAATTGTAGATTTAATTTGATACAATTACATACAATCGAAAAGAAAGTCTAAAAGTATATCTGCATAAAATGTGGAATGTTTTAATGAAGATATTATATTAATTTATTTAAAAAATCATTCGCCTCATTAAAAAATAAAAAATTTATCATCCGCCGGCAGCTGTTTAAAGATCCATAGATTTATCATTTATTTATAGACTTTATGGCACTTGTTTGTCCTTTGCGGGTCCTTGAAATATTCCCTCATTAATAAACCTTGACGCCATGTTGAGGCAGCAAAAATAAAAAATCGTTCATTATGGCGCGTTCCCTCGAGTTCTTATCGATGCAATTTACTCTCTGAACAGCAGTTGCAACTCGTCTCCTCTACTTCGCCCTTTGTCCTTCGTCCCCTGCTGCGTGTCATATTGCAATAATTATGGGCCACATATGCGAACTGGCTGCGAAATGAACAATTTTCACCGCCTTTCGCGGCAAGTGGTGGAAAACTTTGTGCATTTTCTAGTTGATAACAATCATTAAGCTGTGCTGGGGATTGAATTTTGAGGTCTGGGTAGAATGGTGTTTGCCTCGCCTCGCAAACTTTCGACCTTTTCTGTAAAGCGCGGGAAAAAAGTTCAAGGACATTACACCAACTGAATGTTCGGGAAGGTAGCCTTCCAATTCAATAAGAGAACAGGCGTCTTTATGCTTGTCTTACTAGTCTGCCTGTGCCGAGAATTGCATTTTCGATTAAACCAGATTGTGTACACTGCATTGAGTATATTTAATAGTTGTGTTTGCGGTTCTTAGAACTAGAATGTGGTATAAACTGCGACTGAAACTTTTGTTGTCTTCGCTAAACGATAATGTTGAAAGTTTTGCACCCACAGACAATTGTTGTAAAATTAAGCAAAAGAAACTTTCAACTGTTAACTTAAAGTTTTCTGAAGAAGCTTTAAGAATAACGCAATAGTTGTGGAATTTATTATAATAATAGATACAAAAAGGGATCTACTTATTATAACGACAAATTGATGACATTAATAGATAAACTGTTTAATTATTGTGCGCATTTGGAGTTGAAGTTCCATTTCCATGACAGAATCTGCTTTTATGTGTAATTTTCCCTAATAATTACCACGTATAAGCATTACCTCAAACTTTAGCCATTTACTGGTCTTTTAAACATAAGTTATCTATTACAACCCCACACACACATGTGTTTAATTAGCTCTTTCTCTTTGTTCTAATACCCCTCAATGCTGTAGCATAATATCATGATTAAAGTAACTCATGACACGTGGAATTTCATAAAGAATTCAACGCAACCTGAAACGGGGTGCCATTTAATTATATTAGACTGCAATTAGCTTGGAGAAAACAACCCCCAAGAAATGTGAAGAGTATATGATGACTAAAAAAATACTCTTTAAAAATATACATCTTCTTTAAATATATTTACAATAACTATAAATCTTATCCGATTTATTTGCTGAATTAATATATTTTTTTTATATTTTTTCGAAAATTTAAATCATTTATGTTTTATTTCTTGATAAATTTTTTTTCCACTCTACTTATTTCTGACTTCTAAATATTGTAAACTAGTTAAAATACAATTTTAAAATATTTTCTATTGTGTTATACAAAATATTTTATTTATTTTATTATCTTTCCTACTTTAACAGCCTTGTTGTCTTTTGCTAATATACCCATTGCAGCTTAAGTACAGGGTATATGAAACGCTGTACTCTCCAAATGCATAGCTTGATGACATCAGCATGTGACAACCCTAATGCTGTTTGCTTCCCCCTCTTAGTTTACCTCCGCTCCGCACTGATCCCCACCCATCTCTAACTTTTGGGCCACCCTGTTTTAAAGTACGTTGAACTGGTGCCAAGTGGAAACGCCCCAGTGAACTACATTGCAGGGTTGGCGCCTGCCAAAAAGTCTGAGCACGTGCGTTGCAGGCAACGCGGAGGGAGGAGAGAGAAGCGGACAGTAGACTCCATGGCGTCAGAGCGAAAAATAACTACGCACTTTTCGTCCAAAAGGGGGGGCAGCTGGGTCAGAATACTTCTGTCTAAGCGACAGCTGCCGCAATCTGTTGAGGCAGCTTTCAGATTTCAGTTGGTGGCTGTTGAGGGTGGCTTGGAGAAATCTCTACAATCTTGTTTAATCGCAGATTTTTTCTCTTAAAATAAAAACAAAATAATTAAAACATTAATAAAATAATTAAAATAAAAATAAAATATTTAAAATACAAAAAAAAATAAAAATAAAAACCGTCACATTCAAATTATTAAATTAATATAATATTTTTCGATCTAAGTAGAAAAATTGTAAAGTATTTAACTCAAAATACAGTTTTACTAAGAATTCGTAAAATAACAAATTTTTCAATTTTTATCCTATAAAATTGAAATGTACCAAAAATACCAAGACAAAATTTTATGTCAGCGGTGGGCATGCAGTGGCTCCAACTTGAATTCTTATTTCGTGCGAATTCTTATTTCGCGCCCACCTCTGTTTTATGTAATATATTGGCTATTTAGTTTGTTGTATTTTTAGAAAATACAAGTTTTTTTTGACTTAGGTAATTCAAAATATTGATTGTAGTTTTTTTTTATGCTTTTTGGAAAAAAAGTTAATGAGTTTTCATAAATATAAAGTTATAATGTATATTTCTAAATGGTATCTCTGTACTCTATCTATTTAAATATATTTTTGCGTATAATATTTTTCGTGTTTAGTTTTTAAGGTTTTAAATTGCTAACTCATATTAAACTTTGCTTGCATTTCATTGCAGGATCCCGCAACGACCCGAATTCCACGTCTCGATGGCATCTCGCGCATTCCACCGCCGGGCAGTTTCAGTGGTGGCATCAACAGTGGCACCACCAACATCGGCAGCACCACCTCTCACATACGTCCACCCACAACGACGGCAACGGCCTTGAAGAGCACAACGCAAATCTTTCGCAGGCCCACATTGCCGGCGAATAAGGCGCGTCCAATAAGCTCGTATCATCCAACGGTGACGCCACTCCACGATCTGGGCGTGAACATCAAGAAGAGCGCGTCGGGGCAGAGTCTCAACAATGCCGTCACTTTGATATCCAAGCGGACCACGACGGTGCTGAAGAAGTACTTTGGCCAGGGCAGCAGTGGAGGAGGTGGAGCTGGGCAGGCAGGAGCAACTGCCTCCATAATGACCAGCTCCTTGCCGCAGACGCCGCTGCCGGCGTCGAAGCAACCACTGCAACAACCACAACTCACGAGCAGCACACCGATGCCCCTGATGCGCTCCGAGACATTTGTCTGCGACGAGGAGGAGGAGACGCATGGGAATCGGGATCGCGATCAGGAGGAGCAACATACACCAAATCGCATTAATCTGGAGAGCACACGTCTCTCCAGTGTGGGATTCGGACGCACTCTGGACATGGACACAACATCAATGAATCAAACTCGACCTGGCCTACCTGGACGGGATCAGAATGTCACCCACATTGTGAGTCCCATGAGCTGTGCTCATCGCACCCGGCCAATTATCGCTGAAGCTGGCAGTGAAGAGCTGAGCTCGCCCAGCGATTGCACACATATTTTGGCAGACAGAACTCGCACTGTAATCCCGCCCAGCAATGCGGAATCCGCGCAAGAAGTAAACAATCCAGCCAATCTTACACAATGTATCGATCTGACCAAGAGCATGGATCAGTTGCCGCTGTTGGAGCACATGTCCATACCCTCCGAATTGGATGTGCTCAGTGCACAGCCGGAAATGGAGCATGACCATGATTTTGATGTTACTCTGACGGCGCTGGCGCCGAACAAAACCAACATGAAGTTGCCCCTCAACTCGACCATCAATACGGAACGTCTGCTGGACATCAGCGGCCTCCAGTCGCCGGCGCGCCACATTCAGCTCTTGAATCTGACGCGTGAGTTTCTGGAGCAGTCGTCGTCGCCGCCAAAACGTGGCGGACGTCGTTCCTCGCAGCAATCGCTGCTCTGCCTCACGCCAAAGTCGGCAACAACAACGCCGCACGGGGCCCGTTTCAAGCAGAGTCCGGTGCAGGTGCACTTGCTCTCGCCGCTGCTGAAGGCGGCACGCAGCGATCTCGTGCTGCCCACGCGAACGCCCGAGGGCGAGTTGCCACATTTGGATGCCACATTGACGGCGGTGCAGGGCGCATTGCGTACGCCGCGTACACGCTACAGTTTTGGCCTGGAGCTGCAGGACACAACGTTGGATGCTTCCATTGATCTGGTGGATAACTCGTTTTCCGCATCCCAACAGCAGCTGCAACAGTTGCAGCAACAGTTGCTGAAGAAGCAGCATAGTTTCGATTTGGATGAAAGTCTGGGCATTTTGACACCAGATCAAATGAAGGAGTTTCTCGATTCCTCGATTCAAGGCCAGCAGCTGGATCTGATGATGCAGCATCAACATCAGCATCAACATCAGCAGCAACAACATCAGCAGCAGCAACATCAGCAACAACAGCAACAGTTGCAACAACAGCTGCGCATGGAGCAGACACCTTCACCCGAGGAGTTGCCCCTGGATCCCATCGAGCCGCAATTGGTGGCCGCGATTGTGGCGCCTTTGGTGCCACAAGCAGCTGCTGTTGTCGTCAGTGCCACTGCCAAATTGAGCAACAGTTTCATCACCAGCGTGACCAGTGTCACCAGCCTGGACACGGGCTATCAGGGCGATGGCGAAATGTCACGTCCTGCCTCCCGAGGCGCCTGTGATCACTCGCCCAGCAATGGCCCCCATTTGGGGCGTGTCAGTCGCCAGCCCAGTTTTCCACCGGTGCCGGCAGCGGCGCCAATGCGTCGCCAGGATCCGATGACCGATTCGGATTTCTTTACCGAATCCGATGCCGATGATGTGCTGCAACGGGGCGATCGACGTGCTCAGGTCATCGATGGTCAGCTCTACGGACCGGCGATGCAGCCGAGCGCATCGGTGCCTCAGCTGGAGGATTCATGCATGGAATCGTCGGGTATTTTCACCGATGTTGAAAATCGTTGCGATGAGGAAATGCGTTTGCCAGAGTTGGAAATAGATATGGATATGGATGTGGATATGTCACCCGATGATTCCACACAAACCATGCGCAAAGCTCAAGGTCAAGCTCAACAACACGAACAACACGAACAACAATACTCGCAACAACAACAACAACAGCAGCGTCCGCTCTCTTCATCATCAGCTGCGACGCTTTCGCTCTCGAATCGAACTTCGTACTGCAGCGTTGACGGCGGCAGCGCCAAAAGCTTTTGCGATGAAGCTTTCAATGCGAGCAGCAGCAGCGTCGGCAGCGAACAGCAGCAGCAGCAGCAGCAGCGATCGTCGGCAGCGCTTTCAGTTCAACGCGCAGCGTCGCCGCGTCAACAACAACACGCTGCTTCAACGTCGCTAACGTCGCTCGGCACCATTGAGAACGTGTCGTCCAGCTCATCGCTCGTCGCGTCGTGTCAAACTAAAACAAAATTCAAATCAAATACAAATACAACAACAAGTGCAACATCACCAACAACAACTAAAACTAAAATCGCACGTAAATCGCCGTCGCCTAATAAATGGGATGCCGTTATGTATAAAATCGCCATTAACAAATCCACAACTAAAACAAATTACAGTGACGTGAAGTCAAAGGTGTCGACCACGCGTGTTAATATGGCCGGACCAACAAATGTGTCAACAGCCAGCAAGTCTGGCAACGCCACCAGCAGCGCCTCCAGCAGCTGCAGTCCGCGCATAACTCCCTCACTGCGTCGCTCCCCCTCCGCAACGCCGGCGATTGTCAAACGTAGCAACAGCAGCAGCAAACCAGCTTCGCCGTCGGCGTCGGCGTCAACACGGCAGCCACAGGATAAAGGCTCAGTTGGCGCCGGCGTCAGCGTTTTTGCGCGTCTCTCAAAGTCACCCACATCACCCACAGCACCGGCAGCAGCAGCAGCAGCAAAGCGTTTGCAGCCAGTGCTTGTTAAACGGTAAGTGCAACAATTACACTGACTGCCAGTAGTTTGTAGACTGGGAAAATAACGAAATTAAGATTTCGGATAGAGAAAATTGGAGGGTTACGTATTTCAATAAAAAATTTCTACATTTTTTGAATATTCTGTTAGTTAGTTACACTGGCTGCCAGAATTTTGTAAGATTTTTAAAAAGAATATAACGAATTAAAATGTATCTAAGAGATTGTTTTTCTGTCATTAGGTTGGTTTGATTTTTAATAAAGGAAACTGAAGGTTTTTTGAAGATAACGAAATTAAGGTTTCGGATAGAGAAAATTGGAGGGTTTAATTCAATAAAATAATTCAAATTTATTTAAAAATTGTTTTCTACTTAAGTTTGCTTGATTATACTTACACTGACATACAGAAGTTTGTAGGCTTTACAAAAAAAAAAACGAATTAATATGTTATATTGAGGAGTTGGCTTTTCTGTAATTTAGGTTCTTTTGATTTTTAGTAAAGGAAACTTTGGAGGTTTTTTGACTTTTGAATTTAGTTAAGTTCATTTGTAAATTAAGAAAACATATAATATAAAAAAACCCTTTAATTTTTCGGTTGACACACAGAAGTTTGTAGGCTTTACAAAAAGAAATATAAAGAATTTAAATGTTATTTGCTTCTCTGTCAATAAAGGTTCTTTTGATTTTAAGTAAAGAAAGTGAGAATCCAGTTAAATTCATTTGTAAATTAAGAAAACATCTAAAATAAAAAAGTAGTCTTTCATTTTTCGGTTTTGCGGAATATTTCAATAATTATTTCCTTTAACTTATATTAAATAATTTTTTTATTTATAATTTCTTCAATAGAAATTGTAATTTAAATTTATAAAAATCTTTCAAGGCTTTCATCTTTTAGTACACATCTTAACAATTTTTAAATATGCCTATAGCATCTTTTTTTTTACCTCAGTAAAAGAATTATATGTGACACATATTTTTGTTGAATTATAAATGTTCAAGTGCAAGTTACAAAATTTGTGGTATGCAGTTTTATTGCTTATAGTAATTATAAATAATTATATGTGATTTTTCATATTATGTTCAAATTAACGGTTTTATTAACTTAAACTTATTAAATTTGATATTATTTAGTAAAATTAATATTTAATAGACCTTACATTATCTATTAGAATAGGTTTTTGACGAAATGGCTTGGTTTTGATGTGGGAGGCTTTAAGTGGGAGGGTAATTTTTTGACCATTCTTGTTCTGTTGCCAATTTTAGATCTTTTGCTGTCTTAGACTGCCGGCAATTTTTTAAGACTATAGCGGATAGTTTATCCCACAGATCCTCAATTGAATTGGAGTCCGAACCCATTGTTGGTCCCTTTAAACTGGGATAATTGTTCAATAAAATACTCGGAACTCAGGTTTTCACAGGGTATTGGAACAATACCCTGCTGAAAGGTCCAGCCATCGCCGAAAAAGTGACCACCAAACTACGCCAACTCGTCCTCCAATTACTCCTCATACATTTCGGCATTCTCTCTTGTCTATATATACCACATTATACTCTTTCTCATATAGCAAAACGTGGCCTATACCGTTAGCGGCCAACCACTTTGACCACGCTTTTAACAGGTGCATCGATCCAGTCGCATATCTCGCCTATATCACTTAAAACGATTAGGACCGCCCAGATTAAACTTTTTTTCGTCACTGGAAATAATATTGTGCCATTCCTTTTCCAAGAATTGGTATATGTGTACGAGCTCCATGCGCGCCCTACTTTGGCAAAGTAAACGCTTAGGTTTAGGGACCAAAGAGTATGTCTAGGATTTGGATTTTCATAGATTATTTGAATAAATTTACTCCTTGTTACATTAAGTCCCAATTACGCCTTAATCTGTCCACTGCTCATTGAATCCACGGTTGCAAATCGGCGGATTTGACGTTTGTATCGGGTGTCTATATCGGTTTTCCGTCCAATGCGTGGTGTTGTTCCATGTTCACTTGGATTTTTAAGGAAATTACTTACTGTATTCTTATGACGATTGAGTCTCTTAGCAGTTTCAATATTTTTGGAACCGCTTTCAAGCATTCCAAGGATTAATCCTTGTTCAAGCCCTAAAATGCTAGTTCCACGAGGCATTTTGCAAACTCTTATACACAAAAAAGTAAGATAATGCATTTATTAACATATATGTATGTTAACTTTTTAATAAGAAACAAAATTATTGCAATTCATCCTTTTAAAACCAACTATCAAGCAAAAGCAGTGGGCTAAATGTAAATGTCACATATAATTCTTTATAACCAAATGCCAAAGGCTCGCTTACTTTTTGAGCTAACGGTAAACGGAATATGCAGATATTGGGGAAATCAAAGTTGTTTATGCATGACAAAATATCACTAAACCAAACTGCATTCTCAGAAATAAAGTATTTTTACCTAAAACGCGAAGAGGAGCAAAAAAAGTTTGTCACATATAATTCTTTTACTGAGGTACTAAATTTAAAAATTGTTCACTTATCTTATCTGCTTATTAGCTGGATGCCAAGTTTATCAAAATTGAAACGGCGGCTTCTTATCAACTGCAGCATTGGCGTCTTGATTGATTTCTTGTGTTCCACATTTTGTATTTTTTTATAAGGCTATCGAATTCGCTTTTAATAGCCATCGTTTACCTATAAGCGATAAAGTTGTTCGTACAGAGTCGATAAATTCTAGTACATTAATTAAATTGAGTTCAGGGTCACAGTTAAGAGTGCTGAATAAAATGATCGGACAACATAATTTATAAATATAATTAAAATACAAATTGTTTACAATTCAATAAAGTGTAAATTTAATTGGATTTATATGTAGGGGAGAATTTTTTATTAGTTGATGATAGAGTTAGAGATATTAGACAATAGATAGTAATCATTTCCGTAGTAATATTTTGTTTATAAAATTATATTTTATATTCATTTCGGCATCTGGAAATTGCAATCTCTGTTTTTAACATTATATAAATGTCCAAATCTGCGTCAACTGACTTCATAGCTCATTTTTGTCCTGCACAGTGGTATATAAAAATAATCGGCTATTTATTTCCGAAATTGTTCATTACTTATTTAGTTGATGTGACGTCACATTTCATGAAGGGTGTGGATCTTCCTACAAACATGCGAATGTCACAACAAATTAACCACATTAAGAAGACAAACCCAATCCTCTAAGTGACAACAGAAAAATATGTCCCAAAAGTCAACTATTTACGAGCTAAGCAAGTGCGAAAGAGACAGAAATAATAGGAGAAAGAGATAGGTAGACAAACAAATCGACGGCAAATTGTGCAATTTATTGGACCCGTGTCGTGTATATTAAACATCATTTGTCGAGGGGGCGCTTAACATTTAAACTAGACTAAGGTGGGAGGAAAGGGGGCAACTGGGTGGGGCTAGGGGAACGTTGTGTGCGTTGAGCTTAATTTCACAGCAATATTTTGGCATTAAAAATGAAACTCACACATGAGTTGAGCTAACTTTTGTTCCGTCATGTGAACTGGCAAATGATCTCGTTCCCCGTTCCGGCCCAAGGGTCGTATGTGCATTATACAAATTAATACAAAACTCACATAAAACTGTGCGAAACAGACAGACAGGCAAAAAGTGGAAGAGTGAAAGAGAGTGAGAGAGCAATACAGAATAAAACTAGCAAAATTAATATCACTGAACTTTGCGTTGTATTTTTATTTTGTTTTTTTTTTTTTGGGAGCAGCTGAGCTAAAAAATTGGTTAAATCTCTGAGAAAAAAAAGCAAACCAAAATGTTCAATTAATTCTATGGCGAGGGTCGTCGTTTTTTCTTTTATTTCGTTTCTTTTTTCGCATTATAGTTTCTTGTTTTAAGCTAAAATTGCAACATGGTAAATGATGGGGTATAAAAAAAAAATACCGCAATGATAACTGCTGTAAATCAAATTACAACTGACCTCTCTCATTTTATTTCTCTGCCTCTTTTAATTTGTGTCTCTCAGCGATAACAAGTTGTATATTTTTTATATACGCCATTAAAATTCATTAGACAAAAGCATTTTTTTTTATTTGTGTAAGGTATTTACGATTCAAAGATGCATTTGCCTGGGCTCAAGTCAAGTATGCTGTTCACTTTTAACTTTTTATTCGATTGTTAATATTGATAAGACACTTATAGTCACACGGCTGTCAGAGATATAATTAGAATTGTATTTAATTATTCAGTCTATTGTCTGACAATCAAGTTTAAGCTTAAATTAAAATTATTACTTACTCCTGCCTGATGAACACTCCAATATTTTTCTAGGCTTGGAGAGCTGCATACTGAGCTTATTTTAAGCTGTTTACTTTGCACACATTGCAAACCACAAGAACAAATAAAATAAAAAAACCTAAAGCAGCCGCCAATAACAACAATGACAACAACAAATCACAAATAATTATTTATGTGTGTGTGTGTGTGTGTCACATTTGGTATGTAAGTGCGAGAAGATTTTTCTCAGCTGCCGGCAACAACAATAATAACAATAAAAACACTAACAATAACAACAACAGCTGCACGAACTCTGAATGGATGTGAATGTATCTTGAAGTGTGCGCAATACTATCTATTTTTTTATCTTGTTTCTTATTTTTTTTTGCGGCAAAGTGTGTGAAAAACGCCCAAGCTCAAGCTCAAGTCAAGTGAGTTGTATGCTAAAATGTGTGTATCTGTATCTAAGTATTTGTATCTGCAGCGATGTATCTGGATTTGTAGGTACTCAGAGTACTTTTGCGGATTTGCGTATTACGTAAAGTGGAACATGTCGAAGATATTATCGACTTCTGGGTAAAATAAAGTTTAAGAATTACCTATAACTATTGGAATTTGTTTATTTGGCAATTCAATATTTAATGGAAGGTTTTTCTTAAATTTAAATAAACTAAATAGCTAGAAGTTCATTTTAATTTACAACATGAGATCATTTCACAAGTACAGATAGTATATTTATTCTAATTGCCTATGCTTAACTCAGAGCTCAAAATGATTCAGTGAGTGAGATAATATTCACATTTGACCTCCAGGCATGCATGAGATAACCCAGAGAGAGACTCGAACAATGCATTTGGTTACTATTTATATACACAAAAACATAAAAGAACATAAAGTACACTTTAACATTATCTAACGTTTTTATCAATTTACGTGCTGTTCGAAGTATTTTCCACTTAATTTAGCCATTTAATAAATGGAAACTGACCACACGAAATTCGAATCCATTAAAGACTTACATAACTCAAAGTAGACTTCGATACGGAAACATAAATGCTGACTAAAGCCCAAGTAAAATCCAAATAAAAACTGGCCAAAAGCACAGCACACTAATTGCTGTTTTTGTAGGGCTTGGCCTGGGTTTCAGTTTTGGGGTCCGGTCTGTAACACATGTTATCAGCGTACGGAGCATGGAGCCAACGTGTTAGTTGTAGATAAACAAAAGGCAGAAAAACAAACGAACAAACGTACAAACGAACGAACGAACGAGATACAAAACTGAGAGATACATGGGCATGAAAAATGCCATAAATTTCAACAAGGTCACCAGAAGAAACAGAACAACAATTGGGAAACACGTAGAAACACACAGAACTAATGCTAATATTGATTTTGACTAGAAATAGTTGACTGTGAAAAAGATCAGCACTACTCAAGCTAAATTGAAAGTTTTCAAAACTAAATCCCAAGTCGAAAATTTATGCATTGTAAGCGCTTCATTAACACAAGTCCGTGAAACTTTGTGTACGAGTTTTTTTCTGTTGTTTTTTGCCAGGTCATAAAATAGAAGCCGCTTATGCGATGGTCAAACGAGATAAGAGAATGTAACTATACACTGTACGAAATTGTAATGCAGAATTTAGACTTCTCTAATGACAAGACAATGGACAATGTCTGAGAACCAGAGTTTATTAAATTCCTTAAATTATTTACACAATGCAAAAATAATGAGGTAAAGATATAAATCTTGTTTTGATTTCTAGTTGGGATTGGGAACTATGAAATTAGTTAGAAAATAATTAAAAGAATTATCTGCAATGAGAGAGATTAATTTGAGCAAGAAATAACAAAGAAACTGCGATTATTCTGTTGTACTATTCTATTATGATTATTATGAAATAACCTAAAGTAAAACTTTATTATCATAAACAAAATTTTCGCTTCCAAATTCATTTGCAAACTGCGTTCAGTTATCATATTTATTATTACTTTTAAAATAAAGGTTTCCTTTAATGAATGCATCTGAAATTTCAAGACATTCCATACACAAATTCCATGCCGAGTATCAAATTGATTTGAAGTGGTTTTCGTTAGGTGTACAAACATATAAATAAAAATGAAGACATTTTGGATTTAACTGCCTCTATCTCTTTCCTTGTCTGTCTTGGAGTTTTTATGACTTTGACCTTTTGAATGATGCTGTCTCTTTAATGCTAATGATCATGACGGCCAGATAGACTAGCCATAAAATGTCGTTGGGGTTATTAATAATAATAAAAGTTGCCCATCATACACTCGAACTCAATTGAAAATGCTGAAACTGAAGCCGAAGCTGAAGCTGGAAATTAATGTTGATGACAAGCCATTGAATGCTAATAAAGTTATCTATCAACACACACACAAACACACACACACTCGAGTGTATGTTTGTGTTGTGTGTGCCTGTTGAGATGTCTTCTTGCCCTGTTTCCATGTCATATGCAGAGCTCAGCTGTAAATAAATTGAGGCAACAGGCCCAGGCCATGGTGGCAAATACTCGTTGCGCTGTTTTGACAAGTGTCACGAGAGCTGTCAACACGCTCAACGCTGATAAAATACAGCCAAACTGTCCCAGCGAAAAACACAAAACACAGAAGAAACACTGACATTGATCAACTGGCAGATGCTCTGTAATTGATGGAAATTTGACTTCAAAGAAACCCCCTCGACATCAGTTGTTATCTGGTATTTTAATTGTAAATTCTTTACTCTCTATCTTATCAAGGTACTTCAAATATAATCTCTGCTTAAATTAGACTTATCATTTCTTTAAGTTATCTTCTATATGGAATGTGTTTATTTTAAGTAATAAAAGGTTTATTGTAGGGTCTTTATTATAGTCAAGGTCTGAAAGAGCCATAAAAATGTAATAAAAGTAAGATTATTTTAAACAGAAATATATATTTGCATTCCTATCTAAACTCCAGTCTATTCTACCCTTCTTTTAAAGGGTATTTTTAATGCACATAGCAACTATTTAACGCCCACAAAAAAATTGCAAGCGCGTTGTTGCAATTATAAATACAATCCGCATTTTTTTCTTTGATACATTTTTCACGTATCATTTGTTGTTGTTTTTAAAACTTAATGACATATTATGCAATGTTTTCAGGCAAGATATTTTAGTTTGTTTTAAAGCCTCCAGCTAAATGCGTGAAAAATTTAAAAACCGTAACAAGTTGAACGCACATTTGCCCCTTTAAGCAATCCCCTTTCCACCCGGAACGTCACTTTTAATAGTGTTGAACTGCAAAGAGCCAAAGCGAAGAGTAAAAAAAAAACAAAAAACATCAAATGGCAAACGTGTTTTTGGCCAAAACGTAGAAAAGTAGCTCCCAACATTTTACGTCAACGAGTTGTATTTTATTTAGATTTCTTTTTCTATAATTTTTTTCACCTTTTGTTTACTCTTTTAATATGAAATTTTGTATACATTTTGCGGCTGGCGAATTTATAATCTTGTTGAAGCCTTTTGTTTTTTAATGTTTATAAATATGCATTGAATTAGCTGCCATCTGTCGGTTAATTAGAATAAATAATTTTATACGAGCGATGAATTTATGAACCACAAGCGAGACTGGATCATTTGGACTTGATTTAGCTTGAGATTGAACATAAAGATATAAGCAAAAATTTCGCATTTTTAATATCTTAATCTGATCTAATTATTTTAGATTAACGGTTGAGATAAATAAAAGTTAAATTAAATTTTTGCTTATTCTTTTGTATAATTAGAAATGCACTCGAATCTTAATTGTTTATCTGAACACAGATCGTAAAATTTAAATTAGCTTATCGTAATTTATGCAGATTCTAATGATAATAAATTGAGAACAATATTGAAAATTATAATGAGGTAGAAACTAGAAAAAATTAAAAAAGCTGAATGATTTTTGCAGATTAAAATACTTAAACCAAATATGATAAAAATATGATTTATTTTATTTTTTTTTATTTTAATTAAATTTAAATGAGAAACCAAAGCGGAAGTTTCCACACCAATTGGCTAAACAAATTACACCGAAAATTTTCAAACGGAAATGATAACAAAAATAGCATTTAAATAGAGCATGAATGTGTGTTTTTTTTTAATTTAATGAACAAAATTCATAAATATAACACAAATTCAAAGCCACTATTATGCAATTCGTTGATGAAAGGTTAAAATTTCACCTGATTTGAATAATAAACAGACGCAAATAAAAGCCTGGCAAATATTTATAAGTCGCAGTTTGTTATAGATATCAATGCAAATAGCAATAGTTTGCAAGGGGAACAAATAGGCAGTTAACATTGGAATACCCTTCAAAATGATAGCCACATTTAAGATATTTTCATAGACATTCAGAGTCTCTCTCTCTGCAATTAGTTATTCATGAGAGTATACAAATGTCTATTAAATATATGCATTTGTTTATCTATTGTTGTTGTTTGTTTAACAAACGAGGTAAAAATTTGTAGATAAACTAAATTTAAAAGTTTAAATTAAGCCTGTCGAACCGAAAATAAGTTTACTCCTTAAACCGCAACAGTTAAAACGGAAACTGCAACTTTTTGAATGCAGCTTCCCCTGGGTAAACCATTTCTCCTTTCCCCCTTCAACAGCGTTCCAAATAAATTGTTAAGCTCTATTTGCGTTTGTAATTTGTAAGTGAAAAATCAACAAAAGAGTTGCCCAAAAACTTGTTTGCAAATTGTGGCGAGTTCTCGTTCTCGTTCTTGTTCTGGGCTTTTCGGTTTGGCACAGTAATTTCAAGCCAGAAAATCCAATTGTATAAATGTAAATTTTTATATAGTATACGATTTACATACAAATAAAGATTATATGTATAGCAGATATATATTCAAACTGACCCTGAACTTGCGCTCTGAGCTCAACTTGGTTGATTGGGCATCGTGTGAATATTTATACGCTAATCAATGAACGACTCTTATTTATGGGCGTGTTTGAATCTGTTTTGGGTAAAAAAAAAATTCAACTGATGTGTTTTTTGGATTACGTGTTGAGGGCACAAGATGTGGCCTATGAAACGTGGGTCATAACAGAAAATGTTGTAAATATATTGGAAATCTGTAATGCTATAAATCGCCACTTGGAACTTAACGAACTGCGGACTTTGTATCCTATTAAAGTCTGCAAAAAGCATAAAAGCCATAAAAATACTAAATTAAACTGAGACTTAGAATTGGCAAAAAACTCTTTAACATTTTTTAAATTCTCTTAAAATTTGAAATTAAAAAAAAATTTTTTTTTTAAACTTATGCTAAATTTTTTAACATTTTCCTTGGTTTATTCAAAATTTGTGTCACCATTAATCTTGAGCTACGATTGGTTTGCTAATTGAATTTTAATCTATAATATACAGTTTGTCAAGTAATTGTTTGCAAAGCCTTAAAAATGTAATATTTCGACTTTAAATAAGAAAATAATAGCTTATTATATATATTTGGAAAGGTCATTTAATTTTCGTTCAAATGATGCAAAAATTTCCTTAACCCATTAAGTACCCATTAAAATATTCGAATTTTAAAAAAGGTCTACTTTTTCAACTTTTTTCCTCGATTTTTTCCAAAAAATGTTGGGATGCAAAAAAATTCTGGAAACAATTCTAAGAGTAACTGCAAAAAAAAATTTTCAAAAATATTTTTGCTAGTATTTTTTAGAATTTTTTGAAAACTGAAAAAAAAGGCACTTTTTGCATGAAAATGAGGAAAAATGGGTTAAAATGGTCATTTTTAGGATTTTTAAACAATTTTAAAAAATACTAGCAAAAATATTTTTTAAAATTTTTTTTTGCAGTTACTCTTAGAATTGTTTCCGGAATTTTTTTGCATCCCAACATTTTTTGGAAAAAATCGAGGAAAAAAGTTGAAAAAGTAGACCTTTTTTAAAATTCGAATATTTTAATGGGTACTTAATGGGTTAAGGAAATTTTTGCATCATTTGAACGAAAATTAAATGACCTTTCCAAATATATATAATAAGTTATTATTTTCTTATTTAAAGTCGAAGTATTACATTTTTAAGGCTTTGCAAACAATTACTTGACAAACTGTATGTCATAGAAATCAACGTGATAAATGACTGTTGGCTTTTACTGAAAAGAGCGACACAAAACTAGCACAAAGTAGAGAGAAAATAAATATGTAGATAGAATATGGCAATAGGTATCGAATTCTAATGAAATCTCGGCTTTAATAAATCTTTATACCACATTTGCCTTTGACGTTGTAACGAGTTTCATTGAAAAACGCAACGGGCACGTTTTCAGAATTTTTATAAGGTTTCCATTTCCATTTGTTGCAAAATCTTTTGATAACGTTATTGATTGTTTAGCTTTGGTGAGCAAGTTTTATGCCCCAGGTCGTCAATTTGTCAGTCTTTTGTAAGCCGGTTTTATGCCGATAATGATGAGACAAAAATACAATCAATATGTTACGACCCAATTGGGAAATGGCTACAAATAACGTGTGCCAAAATGTGTAAAAGTCAACGGTCATTTAATGAATATTTAAAATGATCAATAAACTCATTCATCTCTGAAACTTAAATTTAACTTTTTCCCAAAATGGCTCTCCTTAAACTTCGCTTCATTACATATTTAATTTATATATTCCCAACTATTCTATGTCAATTTCTGTGTTACAAATAGCAAAGCTCATCAATCAAAGCTTTTTACAAAAGAAATCCCCATTGCATTGAGAAAATTCATTCAAGTGTGACCGAAATCAACGGTCAATCAATTTTAATGTGATTAGCAATGAAATTGCTAATGCAATTGCAGACATTGTGTTGCATTTTTAACGTCAATTAAGTTGCCACAGAACCCATTGGAGAGTTAAGTCCGGCATTGCAGTTAGCCATAATTGTATGCCAGCCAAAAAAAAAACTGTCGCGTAACGTTGTTATGGTTGTTGTAGTTGTTGTTGTCACATTTGCATTCACAATTTATGCAGAGTTTTCTATGTGCTTTTCTTATTTTTGCTTTCTTTTGCCCAGTAATTACGACGAGTGCAGGGAATTCAGCTTGTGATTCAGCGAATAAGAAATGTGAAATTTGAAATTGTAATGAAGTTGGTTTTTAGGGCCAACTTGGCGGTTGTAAAGTTTATCACAAGCCTGGTAGCAAATACAAATTGTTTATTAGCCAAACTAAAAGAGAAGAAAATTAATTTTACAAGTGCTGCCTCAAATATTATGATGAGAAACTTAAATAATTGCTGAATAAATAGAGGAAAATTATTTGTACTTTGGAATATTATTTTATAATATTACTAGAATTTTAATAATTTCATTCTATTAAAATAAATGATTGTAATAGTTACTAATACAAAAATAATCAAATAGTCAAATAGTCAATTAAGTTAAGCAAGTTCTGTCGACATTTCGCCTTGACTTAGTGGTTCCTCTGGCAATTATTTAAGATATTAAGTGCTTAAGTTAATTATTAACTAACAAGCATTCAACAGATGTTTCTTTTAATAAATTTTCTTGATTTTTCTGTTCTTCTCAGATTCTTTTCGAACTCTTAGTAAAGATAAATGTGATGAAATTTAGTATTTTCGGGCTGTACATAAATATATAATTAGCAATTAATGAACTCAATTTGTTATGTCCTCGGATTCTTTCTTTATTCAATTGAAAGTCATGCAGAGATTCGAGTATTCACAGCACGGGCTCATTCTCTAAAAGAGTCCCACGTGTCCAATGCAATTTGATGGCATTTTAAGTACCACAAAACTGAACCAACAGCTAAGCAGCTGTGTTATGACGCCATATTCGTTCGTCAGCTCATCAACATTATCATCATTTGATACCAACAAAAAAAAAAAAACAAAAAATAAAAAAAAATCGAGAGGGAAACTGCATAAAAAAGCCACGTGGCGACATTTGCACCGTGGGGCAATTCAGTTGGGGGAAAAGTCAACACAGACACGGAGTGAAGGAAAAACTGGAGACATCAATTTATGTGAACGTGAAAACAAATTGCCTTCCGTATGGAAAATTATTGCATGTGCAGCCAAATAAAGTCGATGAGGGAGAAAACCGTCAAGGAGAGCAGGAAGAGGGGGAGAGAGGGGGCAGAGATAGCAGTTGGCACACTGTAGATACAGTCTCGACTGAGGCAACGGAGCACGCATAGGAATTGATGACAAATCATGAATTTGTCACAGCAAAACACACACACACATTTACACAGGGAACTCAATGAGGGCACACACCTGCAGCAGAGCAGCGATTGAAGAGGGAAGGCTGAGGAGGAGGTTAGATGAGGTGAAGTATTGAGTAGAGTAGCAGGAAGAGGAGCAGTCACGTCACAACAATGACCATTCGCATGTCTCGTGCGTCATGTGAGGCATTTACGCAATCAACGCACATACTTTCTTCTCTGCCTCCTTTTGCACCTCCTTTTGCATATATACCCATGATACCCTGCAATTGAAGGACAGTACGATTATACCAATTATGGAAGAAATTGTTTAGATTGCATTTGAATTTTCATTTGACAGCAGAGAAAGTTCATTTCAATTTCATTGTTTTCAGAGAGTTTTCACTGGTAAGAGAAAGGGTTTTTTTAAGCACTAATAAAAATAACTTGCATATCTTATAAATTTAGTTAGCTTATGATCTTTACAGCTTTCCGTTAAGTGAAGTTTATATTCCAATTTTATTTGCAACTGTAAGATATTTTACATTTCAAGTTTTACGTTAAAATATTTTTCAGCTAACGAATTAAAAAGATCCGACCTTAAAGTGTTTAAAGTGTTAAAGAATTTATATTAATTTTAAAAATTTTTATAATTTAATATACCTGCAGTAATTAATTTTATTGATTAAATAAATTTAGAAAGGTCATAAAAAACAAACATTATAGAAATAGCAATATTAAAAAGGATAGTTTAAATTGGTGCCAGCAATCACGGTTATACAAATTATACAAATAAATTTTTTTAGTAGTAGTTAAATTAATATAAATGTAACTAAAATTATATTTATTAAGTGAAATTTTTAATTAAAATTTTTATAAATTAAATAATTTAAGCTAAAAATTTTTATAAATTAAAAAATTTAAGCTAAAAAATTTTAATAAAAAACTAGGATTAGATACCCTATTATTTAAAACATAAATAAAATATTTAAGTAGTAATAGTTAAAGTAGTGAGTCCAAGAATTATGTATTCTTAGAAAGCTTTAGAAATAAAAAAGACCAGAAAAGCATTTGATTTTTTAATCAATGCTCAGCTTAAACTTTAAGCTAATATTTAAAGTAAAATTTTTAAGTTCTTTAATTAGTTAAATTTCAGTTGTAAAGTATCTAAAACAGTTTTTTTTGCACTACACATATTCCAGAGGCATTCAGCAAATTCATATGCCTAACAATCTTATAGGGTACCTTACCGTCAAGTGTCTGCACTTAAAGGTATTTTAGCCTGGCAACATTTGAGATACGCACCTACACACACTAGATACATTAAGCAGTTTGTATCTCGAATCTGCCTTGAATGCGTTTTCGCACGTCTCGCAATAAAGGCAATGTGTCAACAGAATGTGCTCAGCGTTGAGCACATCTCCATCTTCATTTCAATCTTCAACTCATCTCGTCTCTCAGTTCCAATCGGATAGTATCGAGTATAAGTAGTATTTCTCTTTGGCCCTCAGTGCCGCATGTCGCAAGCGGCTTTCGGCCTTTTCAATTTGTCGTCCCCTTTTGTTGCTTTTTTTCTCTCGAAATGTTTTACAAGTGAGTGAAATTTGTGTGTGCTTCTGTTTTAGTTTTCAATTTTCTTTTTTCGTTGGTTTTATATTTGTGATATTTGATTGATGTTGTTCTGCAACGACTTTGGCTTTACTTCTCCGTTGCGACTCTTTATAAATTGGATATTAACTAATGAGCTTAAGCGATTTTGGGGAACATTTTCTTCTTTGCCCTTTGTATCTACTTATTGTTGTGAAAGCGCCAGTTGAAAAAAAAATTGTATTTCTGAGGATGAAGAGAAGGAAAAGGGGAATCAGCATTTTTTTGTGCGTTGAAACGATGTGTGTGTTCGTTCTATAGAAAACGAAATTTGAAGAAGTTTTGTGGGAAGCAAGTGTAAAGCATTGTGAAAGTCATTCATAAATAGAAATGTTTCAAATACATATACGTATTGTATTAATTTGATCTTTTAACAATGTGTATTTGTTTGTTTTTGTTTGCATGAATAAACATTATTATGGTGTTTACAATTGGGCGTAATTACATAGATGAATTTGGAGATTAATGATTAAGTCGTTAGGGATATAAAAAAGCCTAGGATTAAAATTAGCCCGTATAAACTTTTTTAACGTTTTTACGATGGTTTGATTTGTAAGATGTTTGTTGTCAGATGTTGTGAAAATTAATCTATTCCGGGAAAATAAACTAAATTGTTTTATTAATTAGTCATTTTGATAAGTACACAAGTTGACTAATTAATAAAACAAAAAATTAATTAGTCAACATTAAAATTAATTTATTTAAATTATGAAGTATTCATTCATAGGAAAAATATAAAAGGGATATAAAGTCATCTCTAAAAGCTATTGAATAAAAGAGAAAATATAAATACCTCTGTGGTTTTTTTTTGTTAGTCTTAAGGCTCAGTATAATTTGAAATCTTAAACTTTACCTTACATAATGTTACATGAACTTCATTCCAAAGATAAGTCAGATAATAAAGCTATCATTGAATAACTTTATAGCGGATTTAATTTGTTCTTAATCAAATGGATAACCAACTTGCAACATTCTGATGCACCTGCCTCAATGCACAACAACTTAAACGCCCACACAGCATGAGCAACATTTCTATCTAAACTATACGTATCTGTATCTTCAGACATTATTAGACATAAGTATATCGAGTTTAGAGCATAAATTTTATGCTCACATACGACAACAATACACAATTCCACCACATGAATCACGTGGCGTATTTATAAAACGACAACAGTGGGACATCATCATGAAGATGATCATGATCATTATAACGTCAACTCAGGCAAACTCTATTTTTGCGCGTATCTTCAGCTCGGCCGGACTCGGCCTCAGATACCCGTACATACATAAATATTTATACCCTTACCCGTTGTAGCCACTTCACTTCACCGATGAAGCATCAACAAGATGCAAACAAGCGAAATTAGTTCAAATTCTATATTTAAAAGTAGGACTGCCAGCAAAATGTTGCACCCGTTGTTGTTGTTTGTTGTCGTTGTTGTTGTTTGTTGCGTCCGCCAGTTTCCAAACGCTGCACAACACGGTGGAAAACACTTGTTTTTGAGGTTTTGGCTTTTCCGACCACAAATGTTGTTGGCTCGTAGGCATAAAGTACGAGCAGTTGAATATGTGGGTACTTAACAACACTGACCAGCAAACTGACACAAGGTGGGCACTTGAGAGTTTACAGACCGAGAAGTTAAGAGTTGTAAAACATGTATAAAAATACCCTGTAAATGTCGGGGGATGTACTCTCAGAGTTGTATGCACACTCAGTTTGAAGAGTTTATTAAATCAGCTTTAAACATATTTTTAATTTTTTTATTAAATAAATGTGGCTATTATTATAAATTTATATTTTAATTATAATTAAAAAATTCAACGTTCAAAGCTATTGAAAATTGCTCCAAAACTCACTTGAACTTTCAGAGAGATTAACTACTATTTATCAACTATTAACTTTTATTGTTATTTTAACTATAAGCTTGTTTACTCCTGGAGAATAAACAGCAAGCGTACACTTAATTAAGCTCTGATAGACAGACTTTCAATATTGGGCAATATTTATTCAACATTAAGTGCTACTTTAGGTAAATGACATTAAATTTCGCTTAAAATTCAATTGTCATAATGAAAATAATAAAGAGCCTTTCAATTCATTAAAAGCAGAGCATAACAATGACGCATACTGCCAATTTAATGCCAAACAAATATTGAGCTCTAACCGGCATTAATCTTTCCAAAAAGCTGTTGAAATGTTTACGCTCAGTTTCGTTCATTTTACATGGATAGAAAACATTACGAGGCTCGCTCAACCAAAACGACGCCGGTTGCTAAGGCTCAGAATCAATTAAGTTTTTGTTTTTATTTTTGTCTTGTCTTGTTTGCCATTGTTTTTTGTTGTTCTAAATATTCTTGAAAACTTCTCTTTTTATTTCATATTTGTTTTGTTTTAATTTTTATTTCTTTTTTGCATTCTGTTAAGCAAATTTTTTGTACCTCTTTCAATTAATACGAGTAATGGACACTTTTTGCGCCGAATTTCCGCTCTCAAGTTCCAGCCGAGTGCGCTAATGTGGCAAACGGTTTCTAATACCCTGTAATCCAAGAATGTATACAAGAAGAGTAGCATTAGGAGTCTGTTTAGTGTTATATTATCATGATAACTGAAAAGAGGTCTAATGAGATTATAATTTGTTGGGTAAAATTACTTGTTGTTCATAAGGATCATACAATTGTTACTGACTAAATTCCATAATATTTTAGTTTAATATTCAGAAAATTTAATTTAAAAATTATACATAAATTTCTAAAGTTTTTGTCTTTTATTTTAGTTGTCTACAGCGTATCTCCTAGTCCTATTCAATTGTTCTTTTTGACTTTGAGGGCCGTCAGAGAAAAACAGACCCGAGAACCTGAATCTAATTTCGAGGTGTGTTTTGTCCGTTTGCACTTAAAATATCTTGATTCTTTGACTGGAAAACAAAGAAACATAAATTCGATAACACTGAAATGCCATTTTGGTCAAAGCCCGAGAGCAAATACATAATTTTTCTGTTGAGTGGCTATTTATAACGTAATTCTCGGTTGACCGCAATTTGAATAGACGTCCATGTGTTTTGGAACATAAACTTAGTATGTGAATTGGGGTTGCGGTCGATCTTTGGCAATGCTCTCAGACTGCGACTGGAAATGATGATGTAATTTCACAAACAATAAAAAAATTAATTTGTTTATGCATTTTTCGAAAAGAAAAGGAAATGATGGTAATTAAATTGTTTTTAGGATACTTGATTATTGAATTTTTTAAGTGGAAAAGTTTCCTTGGTCTGTGTAATAAAAGTAAAACCCAAAAACAAACATATTTCTTTAGCTCTAAGCAACGCTCTATTGATCTACATCCAAGGTGTAATTAGAACAATGATGCTAATGATAGAAAATAGAGCCCAGATTCGGAAAGACTAAAAAATCTTTCATTTCTTATCTGCCCTGGCTGGCATTTCAATTTGCACATTGTATCTTTTTTCTTCAGTCAAAGTCGGCTCTCTCTGAAGTCGTTTTGTACTTATCTTCATATGGCGTGTCTCATTAAGAAATGTGCAACAAGTCCGCAGAGGGAGGAGACGAAAAAAAGAGTCACATTTGCGACGGTTTCCTAACCTCAATGTTGACAACTACAACTGTCTTCCATGTTGCCATGTAGCTCCGCAACAGACAGACAGACATCTATCTATGTATCTATCTATCTATCATAACCATCGTTACAATATAAGGCACACAACACAGTTCCATATATGACTTAATGTGCCTCTCTAGAAAAAGTGTGGCAGGTTGCACATTTGCCGTATCTGATGCGGAGACAACATTGCATACAACCAACAACAACAAACACGACAACAACAACAAACACGACAGCAACAACACACGGTAGCAGGTTGTCGTCTTAGTTGTTGTTGTTGCTATACTCTTTCATTATATATTACATGATTTTTTATATCGTTTGTAACGCTTAGGTGAAGGCATTACAAATTTAAATACTATTTATTTAATGTATTAATTTAATTATAATTAATTAATTAATAATTATTTGATTAAATTTTATTTTTTGCATTTATTAGTGCTGTTTTTATTAATATTTAAAAATGCATTCAAAGTTTTATTAATATTAATTTAACTTATTAATTTAATTATAATTAATTAATTTAGATTTATTTTATTTAATTTTAATATATTCCTTTCTTAGTGTTTGTTTTTTTTTTAATATTCGACTCTTACTTAAAGTGAAAGATTTAATAAACTGTTAATACTTTAAATATAAATAAACTAAAAAAAAGAAATCTAGTGCTTATTTATGTTTATTGATTTTATTATTATCAGGCATGCCACAAAAAACACTAGTGAAAGTGATTTCAGAAAAAAGCAATTCCACTTCGAAAATTTCTCCGTGCCACAGAAATTCGTGTGATTTAGGTTTTTTAGCATGTTCATCAACCTTTTCGTACTAGGCTGCTAGGGTTGGCCCCTTCTCAGATTAAATTTCCCAAGGGTTTGTTTAGCAACTGTTTTAAGTTTACCATTGCAGAATATACAATTTTTATTTTATTTCTTATTTAATTTACATTATTCAATTTATTTATATAATAATTGATTTTGCATAGCTTAAAAAAATTTAAAAGTTATTGGCGCGGCAAACAAAAAAAGTTACTCGACAACTCTAAATTCAAAAATTCGGACGAAAAATGTGACATTATTCTCATGGCATCGGATGCCAGTGAATTGAGCGATGATTTCGTTTCACCAAAAATTGTGCAGGTGATTGAGACTGTGGCACGGAGAAATGAAATTGACGTGAAACTCAAGTGAAAGAGATTTATGTGGCATGCCTGTATATTATTGAAATATGAGATTTTTAACTTATTAACTAAATATTATAAAGAAATCTTTTATTTAGAATTTCTTATTAGTTTTTTTTTTGTTAAATACATTTATTTACTAACTTTTGTCCTAATTCAATATTTTCCTTGTATTAATTTTTTTTTATATTGTCTTAGTTTATATTTTTGCTGTAGAATATTTTAAATATTTTTATTAAATTATGTTTATATCATATTTTTAAAAGCTTTTTAATTTTAAGCGTATTTAAAATTCGTTGCCAATATTTTTTTCGTTTTGTGCTTTTGGTTCCGTTTGCCGTTTGTTATTGTAATCCATTATGTGATGCTTGACTGTGGTTCACTTTAAAGTAAAATTCTGCTAATGTTCATTAATAACTCATGCGTTAAACAAAAGCAACGGTCGCTAAACCCATTTACCCACCTCCATCCACTTGTCTCTCAGATGTCTCTCAACTGTTGAAGCTGTCTGTCTGTCTGGCCATATAGACAGACCAGTCTTCATAGCACTCGTTCAATGGCTTTAAGTGCAGCACAATGAGCTATTGTGAATTAGACTGTTGCAAGCTGACATGACAATGCAGGCAAAGAGGAACTGCGAATCATGATCATGTCTTTTTATAATTTTTGCTTAGATTGTTTTCTACTGAATAGAACTTTTAATTATGTTTCGCGAACAGAAGAAATCTGCCAAATAAATAAAAGATTCGCTTTCATGTTGGTGAACAATTAAGTTGTAAAAATTAGCCTAAAAGGTCATCTAGTTATGCAAAGAACAAAAGAATTGATTAATGGGAATTTTCACAAGCAGATATGCAAACATAATGAACTCATTGTACTGCTTGGTCGTCGATCCGTTCCATGGAAAGGAAGTGGGCAATTTAATTATACCAAACCATATAATGCAAATGCTGTGTGTAGTGGGAAGTGAGTGAAGCAGGGGAGGTGGAGAGGGGGAGGGGCTGGAGGTTAGCAGATCAGCAGAGCGCCAATCTGATGATTAAAGCAATTGACTGCGGTCAAAGTGAAAGTACGCAAATTGTGGCACACAGATATAAATCCATAGCAAAGAGATGGAAAACTTCAAAGAAACATTTTTACAAATGACCAAGACCGAAAAAAAACAAAGCATGCAGATATCAAGCAGTGCAAGCAGTGCACGACTGAAAGATACTCAAGCTAGTTCATTTTTAACTAATTAACTAATTTAATTAATTGTCCCAATTAAATAATAATTAAATTGTTCATTTTGCCAACTTGTTAACAACTCAAACTACCCTTTAACAAGCCACTTTAACAACAGGGTATAAACATTGTGATGCTTGAATTTCAATTAAATTGACCAATGGAGATTTGTATGCTGCCTCTCATTGCATTCAATGTTTGGTTTACACAAACAAATAAGATGGGGAATACACTCCCTCTCTCTCTCTCTTTCTACTCTTTATCTCTTCCCTTGCTTTTTCTCTCTCTGTAATTGTGCATAAACCAAAGTTGGTTTTTGGCCACTGGCAAACAGTTTCAACTGCAATTAAATTTAATGGAAGCTCATTAAGCGTCGTACGAATTGTTTTTTTAGTTTTGTTATTGGCCTGAGGGGCGTGGCCAGTGGGCGTGTGGGCGTGCATTTGGCAATTGCAAGTGATTACATAATATGCAGTTCTCTTCTATCTATTTTTGAGCAAAAAAACTTGTAACTGCGTGCGGAAGTTGTCATAATTTTCCAAAGAGGAAACCCAATAAGAAAAGCAAAAGAAAAAACCCTGCCAAATACCATAAAAAAAAAACAACTGGCAACTGTAGCAATTTTTTTGTGCGAGCTTCCGTTGTGTCCTTGCAACACGAGAACAATTAAAATGCAGCCTGTGGCGTCAATAAAACGAACAATTGTCAGGTTGTAAAAAGAACGTTTTACAGCATCAGACAGACAGACAGACAAAGGCCTTTGTTGTTGTTGTTCTTTATGCAACTGACACTATTATTGTTGTTGTATATGCTCTGGACCAGCTGATAGATAAAGAAGAGTTGACGCAATAAAATGTGGAATCTGATTAATTAGTGAGGAATAAACGTATTTAAATCAAAGAGTTCTTTGGGAGAAATTAATTTCTTGTTTTGCATTTAATAATTATTTACAGCTAAATAATTAGAGACAAATCTGTAACATAGTAAAAGTAAAATCCTTTACTCTGTTTTATTATTTATATTTATTTATAATACGATATTTTCATTCAAGAGATATATATTTTTATACATATATATTTTTAGTACATTTTCCACAATTTTATCCCATATTTTTTGCAACTTTTCAACACATTCAAAGTTTTACAAACTTTCAAGTCAACACCTAAAATATATGTTAATTTTTTTCGCTGACATTCTGCGTACTTTTTTTTCTATTGTCTCTTTCTGCATTTTCACTGTCAAGGTTTTTTTTCTGTGTCGCTGGCTTTTTAGGCGCCGAGTTGGCCAAGCCACGCCCACTGTACACAGCACACGCCCCAAATATGTAACTAGTTTATCAATGCAGGTAACAAGTACAGTTTGTGCCATTAATTGAGCCCAATTTCAATGTGGAGTAACGAAAAGAGAAGGGAAGCAGTTGGAAGAGGGGGAAAAAGGGAGAGAGGAATAGGCGGGAAGCAGTGCAGACTGACCGGCAAATGGGTTTAATTATGCAAAACGAGAAACGAACACGCCGCCAAGTGAACTGAAGCATAAACATTGTGCGGAAATTGAGCCAAAGAATCGAACAAACACAACAAATAACAAGAGATAAAGGGAGAGGGGAGGAGAGGAGGGGATTGTAGGAGTGTAAAGAGGGCAACACGCGGTTATAAACAAATTGCACTTTAAAATAGCTCACAAGCTTTGTCTGTCTGTCTGCGCACTGCATTCGTGACGTTGTTATAAATATTTATTATATCATCACCATAGTCAAAGTTACAAGGATGCAAGCAAAGGCAACTGCCAGGGGGTAGGGGATGCAGAGGGAACAACGTCGTAATTAAAATGCATTATTAATGAAATGCAAATGTGAAGAAATTAATGAAAAATGCAATAGACAAAGCAGCAGCAGCAGCAACGACAATGAAGTCGCTCCATAGTGCACACATTATGCATGTATGTATGGGACAACCCTCGCAACCCTTTGCAGTCGCCTCGTCTCCTCTGTCCCAGTTTCATGTCTGTACAATACACACCTTAAACACGGAGTAATCGCTTTAAAGGCTTTTCTCGCCCTATAGAAACAAACACCTTTATCTCCATTCTTTCTAAGTTGTTTTTCTTTTGAATAATAAATATTAAACAACGTTTGTTTTTTTTAAAGCTATTTTTACCATTATATTATTATTATTATTATATTATTATTATTATTACATTATTATTATTATTATTTATTATTATTATAGCTTTTAATCGCGGTGACAACACTGGCAAATGCAGCTTTAAAGCCGCTTGCTCCCGGAGCCCATGCGTGCCCACCGCTGCTTTAAAGGATTGCATAACTGCTTGCTGTAACGCACGCGCTATTCATTCACTAGCCGCAAGCAGTTTTATTCATGCAAGTCTTTTACTATTAGTCTTACCTTCAACTAATGTTGCAGTCCACACCTGACGTCAATTGAACTTAAAGCACATGAGTTTTGTGTGGCAAGTGGCAAGTGGCATGTGGCAGGCAACCTGAGTGCTTGCCATAAACAATTTGGCTAACTGAAAAATTTGCATGCTGTGATTACACGCACAACACACAGCAGGCAAGCGCAGCACACCTCAACCTTGAATCGTTCACAGTTCACAGTCGTTGCTATAATTAGAGATGAGCGCGTGAGCACATGCAATAAATAACAACTTAAGGTAGATTTCGCCGTTAAACTTAACCTCTAGTTTTAATCGAGGTCAACGGTATTGCAGTGTTGCCTAGGCATGGATATCGAGAAAAGGTATCGATAATAACAATAGCATAGAATAGCATCAAAAACATCAATTCGCATGGATTATTGATAACATTTATATTCATCAGTTTATTTTAAAAATATTAAATTAAACCAAACTTTCTTAAAGAAGTATAATTTTTTAAATATCAATAAATCTGCAAAAGTTGGGAAAACAACAATCATATATAACTTAAACTGGAAATTTGGATGCCAAGTTGATCAATAAATCGTTCCATGCTTAGAAAGATATTCTACAAAAACTACCAAAATGATGGATTCAAATTTGATACAAATTTTCGATAGTTAGTCTGAAAAGAAGATTCATCGATCGATCTAGATATCATATATATACTTGTGATTATCCTTTCTTTGTAAAGATACATTATCGATACTCATCTTTAGTGTCGCCAGCCTGTCAATAAATTAATTGAAAGTTGTGTAAATTCAATTTAATTTGCCTTTAACTGACTGCAAATTTCAGTTGCCTTCTTTTCAATGGGGTGGCAACCTTAAGCAGAGTCCAATATCTAGATGGCAGCTCGACAATAAAGTTAAGCAGTGTCGTGCTATCCATGAAATCTTAATTTATTGCATACATTTAACTTTTTTTTAGTTCAAACTTCATTACCAGTTGATAAAAAAAAAACTTGTTAATTTGGTTTTTCATTTAATGAATGCTCCCCGATAGTTTTTTATTTCGCATGCGACAGTTGAAGACAACAGGTGCAGTCATTGACAATTGCATTGCGCTTTAATTTCTTTTAATTAAAGCGACGATAAAGTTGAATTAAATGCGTTCAACTGCTGCATTTTTCACTTTGTCGTTTGCACCGGGAAAAAAAAAATAACGAATGCGAAAGAAAATGGGGAGGGGACAATAAACAAAAAAAAATTGTCGCATTGTTGACAACTTGAAAGCGGCAAAGCAGTTTTGCAGATAAGTTGTTGGGAGTTGCTCAAGTTGTTGTTGAACACTCATAAATTACAGTTATGCTATGTATGCCACTTGGCTGCAAACGGAAACGCAGTAAGCAACGCTAATTCCTTTTGGCCATTGGAAACGGACAAGCGTTTCCTGCCCAATATTTTTTTTTTGGTCTGCATTTTCAATTAGCGAAGCGAACGGAAGTCGCGAAAAAAGAAAAACAACACAACTGGAAAAAGTGGAAAATTTTTAGCACCCACTTAAGAGTGGGAGAAAAAGAAGCTCATAAAAAAAAAAGAAAAGCAGCTACCAGCACGTATAACGCATAATTTTTGGCCAACTTGATTATTCAGTTGTTGTTGTTCAGTTTTCCAATTTTCACCTGTTTTAATTTGATTTGGATTTTTGGGTATTTGTTCAACGAGGCGATTCACAGATGAAAATGCCATACGTAATTTCACAGCTTTGCACATTTCTGGCAGTTGAAGAAAAATGTGTAAATGCATGAAATATGAGTACTGTGCACGCTTCATGGTTTTTCCATCTAAAAAATATTTTCCTATAATTTGCAATTAATTTTCAGTATATTTTTGGAGTATTTGCAACGCACAATTAAGTTGTCGGCTGTGAACACGGTTGCCACCAAAAAAAATCTGATTGATTCGCGACTGAAAAGTTAACTTTCTTAATTTTGATGCTAGAATTTTGAAATTTTACCAGAATTTTTGCTGAAGTTTTCTCGAATTAATAATTTAATTATTATTTTTATTTTTTACTCAACTTCGCCATGCGAAGAGCGAAATGCACCAAACCAGTTTAAGAATGAACTTTATTATTTTACAAAATTTTGAATTTTGATTTTTTTTTAAATTGTTTCTAAATTTTTTAATTGATTTTTGAAAATTTCAAATTTTAAATTGAAAATCAGCTGTTACTGTTATTTACAGTTAACACAGCAGACGGGGTCTGTAAATGCGCTGTTAACGTTATACAGTGATGACCAAAAGTATGCAACGTTTCAAATAAATCATTTCGTTTCTTCTTTATATTTACAGTGGTCGCTCGTATAGCAAGGACAGCCAGAAGAGCTCGCACAGTGATTTAAGTTCACTGTGCAATGGCGGCGGATCTCCAAAACTATTGGCGAAAACTCCACTGCGTAAGTAATTAAATAACTAGTCTTTAATTTAGATTTACTAACACCTTCGTTTCATCTCTTAAAAATCGGTTTAACTCTTCCTAAACATTATTTATACGCTGCCCCAAAGTATGCCACACTTTTTATGCAGCGATCGCTGCTTGTGCTGTGTTAACTGCTTGCGTTAACAAGCAGTGCACAGTTATAAGCAGTTTTTGTTGCTAACTTCAATGTTGCCAGCAACATTGTGCAAGTTAAGAGCAAATGAAACTTGTTTTCGAGTCTCGCACTTGAAAGAAAGACCCGAAGAAAAAGGCGGCTTTGAAGAAGGCCATACAGAAGAACAACGCTGAAAGTCAGAACAACGAACCGGCTTTGTGGAGCAGCTGCTTAAGAGTCAGTTGTTGCTTGTAGGAGCACAATGCAATGTAGCTAGCTTCGTGTGTGTGTGTCTAGATACAAATGTATCTGAAACGATAAATCGGCACAAAACAAATTCCATTTAGCCTGCACAATTTTCAGTCTCTTTAGTCTGCGGCGAGTTTTCAATGTTGTCGCGCCGGTTGCGCTCGATGTTGATACATATTTTGTTGTTGTTATTTTCTTGCGTGTCGCGTATTTTGTCGTGTTCTTATGGCGCGTTCCTTAACAAGAATTCAATGTGCAATTTACACACGTGCAAAAGCGCATACAAATAATGTGTGATAACAAAACGCTTACAAATTAAACCAAAAGCTGATAAAAAAAAAAAATGCAGTTCTCTGTAAAGATAAAATACTGTGAGAAAATTTGTGTAAATAGTGAATACAAAACAAAAATTGCAACCAATTAGTGTTGTGCTCAGAGTTTTTTTTTTGTTCCCCTCTGCGCTTTTTGATTTAACAGCCCCTATTTCAATTGTGCCAAACTCTTATTTTCTTTATGCACGACAGGCAGCAAACGGGTTTTTTTTTTTGTATGTTAAGTCTTTAGAATGCCGGTTTCTAAAATGTATTCAGCGAAATGTGAAACAATCAAGCGAGCAGCACCTGAACTTTAATTTTTTAGCTTTTACCTGCGTTGCATTTGACGTCATTCGAGTTTTTTTTTTTTGTAGATTGTTTTGTTTTATTTTGAATAAAATTTGTTAGGCATTTTCAAACCCTTTTTTGGTGTGTTTTTAGATAAAACTTGACAAAGAATTGTATGAATATTGTATAGTATGGAAAGCAAGTGCTTTAAGATCAAGTTTTTGTGTGAAAAACTTTTATTTCTGAAGATGTTGTTTTAATTTGTAGTTAAGGTGATTCAAATTGTAGAAAAAAGTGTCTGATAACTTCCAAATCTCAACGTGTTGACGCTCTTATTATTTTCAATATTTTATTTAAGATCAGTATACAGTATATAACTTTTACAAAATATTATAATATTTTTCAAATTTTTAAAGTTTATCAATTCTTAGTTTATCCAATTACAAGTGATTTTTTTTTTTATTTTTATTTCTCACTCTGATTCTATTTCTCTGTGGCCCAAGGCGATCAACATTGTGCGTTCATTGAATAACCAAAAAAGCAAACGAAAATTCGCATTTGGCTTGGGCGCTCAATCGCACAATCTTTCAATCGGTCAATCAATCAATCAATCATGCAGTCCGTGCGTTTGTCAGTCAGGCAGTTAACATATTTGCCGCACTGCTCTTGTTAACGTGTTGTCTTGTCTTGGCCATAAATTATGCGGCTAATCATTTTGTTACAGTTTACAGTTTGTGGCAACACACACACACACACACACTAGTTTTAAGTTTTGCTTTGCCTTTCGTTCTCACGAAGCCGCAAAATTGTTGCCACGGTTTAAGTTCTCTACACTATCAATTCCCTCTCTCTCTCTTTCTCTAGCTCTCTTACACTTTATCTGTCACTCTCTATCGCCGTGTTTCTCTCTCCCCCTCTATCAATGGTGTTTTAAGCGCCGTTAGCTTTTGTCTGCAGCCAGAAAGTTCATTTACCTAGACACCAGGCAAAGTAACTCGCAGATAGAAACGTGCCTCGTTCTATAAGGTTCGAGATCAAATTCATTAAATGGGCGGCATTAAAGAGGAAGTTCTTAGTTCTTAGCTCTTAGGTCGAATCATGTATAATTCGTAATGCGCTTGATACATAAAAAAGAGATCAGAACTGTAGGCAATATTAAGGAATATAAAGATGAATTATAATAAAAAGTTTTAGAAGGTTCTTCACCTCAAAATAATGTATATTTTTATACAAACTGCGATTTAATCAGGGTTTATTTTGATTTTAAATATATGAAGTGACATTTATATATTTGAATTTCAATTTACAAATTAATAATTATTACCTCTAATTCCATTTTTAATTCAATATAAATTTATTGTTAACAATTTTTTTTTGTGTTATTAACACTTGTATTTCAGGTTTTCATTTAATTGAAAAACAATTAACAAATAATTTGTAATTATCGAAATATCAAGCGATAACACACCAAAAAAAACACAAATTCTCTTCTGATAAGCATTTAAAAAGAAGACAAAATAAAGAATTTATGTTCTTTTTCTTTTATGTGTTAGAATTGAGTTCTCTAATATACTTATATTAATAGTTCACAAGAGAAAAAGGGTCAGTTAAATGTGAAAGTTATGCTTAACCATGATTAATGATGATTGATTCCTCTAAATTGCCTACAAAAACAAAGTCTAGTTTTAGCTGATTTACAATTTTCTTTTCTCTTGGCAATTCTTTTATTTTCTGTATTATAGAAATTGTGGTTTTAACTTGAGATTCTTCTTTTACATTAATAATGTTGTAAAGTTAGACAAAGTGCAAGTGCGACACCTGTTTCCGGCATTTGTTGAGTTGAGTTCCTCGGCAACAGCTTCAGATACAAGTGCCTCCAGCTAGATTCTTTCTCTGTCTGTCACTCTCACACTGCTTCTTCTACTAACTGTAGAGTATCTGTGTCTTTGTGTGTTTATCATTGCAACTGCTATTATTTTCATTAAGCAGTCGGGAGTTGCATTTTTTGTTGTTGACGGTTAGACATTGTCAGCGCGGCGACTTTTTATTATACCCTGTAGTCTTAGAATGGCAGGTAATGGGTATGCAAAAGTTCATATAAAATATATTTAGATTTTCAAGTTTATTTGATAAATATAATATAAGTTATTGGTGTACAATTCAGAATTTCAGTTGAAGACTTTGCAGACTCATTCCTAAGATATCTGGCAGTCAATCAGTTTTGTTTGCTACATTTGTGCTTGATTTTTTTTTTATGGTCTTTCTTAATTTTCACTTGACGTGCTGTGGCATGCTTTGTGCTTTTTTACATTATTATTATCATATTTGCATTTTTTCGCTCTCAGTCATTTGCTGTCTCTCTTCTCTAGCTCTCTCTCAATCCATCTCTGTTTCGCTTGAATTTATAATGCACAATCGCTGGCACAACACAAGCGTAACAAGCTCCTGTCTCTACTCTCTATCTACTACTAGAACTTAAAACCAAGTTTTCACCTTGATCGGAGTACGATAACCCATTTAAATTTGCATCGAAACAGGAAAAAACAGTATTTTAACACTGAATATACATTTTTCGATGATTTTTCATGTTTCGATGCAAATTTGAATGGGTTATCGTACTCCGATCAAGGTGAAAACTTGGTTTTAAGTTCTTTAGAACCTAATGAACAAAATAAAAAAATAAAAAATTAAAAAAAAAAAAATTTTTTTTTTTGTCCCATATAATTTTGAAATTTTCCGATCCAAGTCGGCACGGGTTATCATACTCCGATTGAGGTAAAAATTTATTTCTGAGTGCTTTAGGACATAATGAAAAGAACTAGCCCGTATGCGTTTAAAAATATTGACTTTGACCAAATAAGGGACACCCTAATAGACATATTTATTTATTTTTTTTAAGATTTCTTTTCATTTTCTGCAATTTTTTCTGAATGCTACTTTATTGCTTTTGCTATAATACGCTTAACTATGCGAGAAAGTGTTGTAGGCGATGTTAACAAAAACAAAAAAATGAATGAGAAATAATAAAAGCAAAACTTATGCTGTAAAATATGATCTGCAATTAAAGTACAATATTTTCATTGAAGGTCGCACTTTTTAAGTTGAATAATGTATTTACAAATTTATATTTTATGCCTTAAAATTCAGTGATGAAATAATTTTGACTGCAATTTTGCAAGCAGTGGATATCTTAAGCAAGCAGTGCGAGTATTCAGCACTTCATCTTAGGGTTTATAATATTTTGCCAGGGTATCGAGTTGAGCATTTTTAACTAGAGTGCAATTACATTGTTCTCTAATGTTTTCTTCAGATTTTCCTAGAAATTCAACGCTCATATTTCACAAAATATTTACAGTTATAACAGATGCCCTACGGGCAGTACCTAGAGCAATGGCGTATACTCTTACTGCTTGTAAAACGTAGAGTATCAATTATGATAATCAGCTGCACCACCCAACAATTTGACGCCCTTCTTGTAATGGTAACTGTGCCTCAGGAAATACAACAAGGTTACAATAACAAAAAACTTATAAGCAACTTTCACTTGAGAAAAACATTGGCAAAATTGTTGTTGTAATTGAATTTACTTGGACTTGACGTAGATCTGTTTTTATTTTCAGTTTTAGTTTCTGATATGTTTTGCATAATTCCCCTGGCGTTGTTACTTTCTACATTGAATAAGAAGCAAAAAAAATGGGGGAAAAAGAAAGAAAGACATAAGTAAACACTTTTCATTTTGGCATAATGAAGCGCTTATAAGCCGCGAATATTACAAACAGCCAAGAGCCAAGTAAGCTGAAACACTTTTTCAGAGTAAGCTCCATCAGCTGTTTTCAGTTTTCAGTTCAGTTTTTTTTTTGGCTTTTGTTAACAACAAATTTTCTGTGGTCACTGAACCAACAATTCAGCTTTTTGTTGCTTTGAAAAACTTGACAACGAATGTGTGTTGTTGTCGTTGTTGTTGTCGTTGTTGTTGTTGCTGTTGCATCGCATTTCAATTCTAGCGTGTCCAAAGAAGAAATGCCACCGTCTTTAGCAAGCCAACTTTGTAGCCTGGTGTATTTACTGTCTATCAATAAATTGTAGGCAACTGAAATTCGTGTTCGCGTTTGTAACACTAATAAAAATCTGGAAAAAAACGAGCACATTAACAGTTTATCGATTCCGCTTTGATCTCTTTGTGGGCCACCATTAAAAATGGAGACATTAACTGCAAGATCAGGAAAATTTCTGCATAGCATTGCCAATAATTGAGGCTGATATAGTTTTTAGTCTTCAATTTGGCACAAAAAAGTACTAAAAGTACAGTTTCTGCTTCTTGTTTATAAATGCTGTAATTTTTTGATAATTTGATAAAGTTGTGATATTTCGCTGGAAATTTTCAATATTTTCTGAAGATGATCAAACTATAGAAAAAATATCCATGACTGGGATGATAATTCAAAATTTAGCTTTCATGTTTTTAAATTTTTTTTAAATTTAATTATATCTTATGTCTTTAAAAATAAGCTAATAAATCGAAATAGTAAGATTGGATGGGTCTATCTATTTATATAGATAACTTTTTATTTTGTCAAAACAATTATTTGATTAACTTTATATGTTCTGTAAAATACGATCAATATAAGTAAATAAATTTATTTTATGATTTCGTAACAATTTCATATCTAGTTTTCAACTTTTCAAACTTACTCTCCACTATTTTTACTTGCTATTCTAATTTCCATATATTTATCTTCTATATACACCTGATTTATAGCGCATCTCTTATTCTTTATCTAATTATTTGAGTTGTCGGCATATTTAGTTTCTGCTTTTGATTGATCGACGCAGCAAAAAGAGCCACCAGCAGCTGGTACCAAATGTTTGTTGAGTTGTTCAATAGCCACGCGATAAGAAAGAGACAGAGAGGAGAAAAAGAGAGAGAGGAAGAAACAGAGACCCGATTGATGTGGCTGTTGCATTGGAAACCGTCTCATCGCTTTATTGGTATCGCATCTTTTTCTTTATAGTGAAGACACGAAACGCGTCGTGGCTAATTTGCATATCAAACTAAGTCAATGCTTTTAGACTCTGAGTATGTGCGTGAGTCAAGTGGTGTGTGAGTGTGTGTGTGAGTGTCAGCTGGGGGGCAACTCAAGTGCTTTCCACTCGGTTAAAGCGATCAAAGTGCATTTGCTTTCAAGTGAATTTAGACCCAACGCCCAAAGAGAAACTCTTACCCAATGCCACTTCCTGTGGGCCAAAAGCAAGAGCAATAACAGTATTAATAATAGTAGATATTATAATAAAAGTAATAGTTATTGTTATTCATATTATAATCTAATGACCCAACTGCTGTCGAAGTTTTTACTTGGAGGTCGCACGTGTGCGGCCAAAAATGAAATCGAATAAAAAAAAATAAAAATCAACTAAAGTTTTGTTGTTGTCTTTAATGAACGAGACAACCGGAAGCATTTGGCCAACAACAGCAATTACAACAACAAGTTGTCGCCGTTCATTAGACACTCTAAGTACTTACTAAATACAGAGATCTTGTTTATGCTTTAACTGTTTTTGCTTTTATGAAAAACGTTTCTTTTGATCGAACGTTGTTACCAAATAAAGAGTTCCCCCTACATGAGTTGCCGTCTCCTCTGTCGGAATACGCAGCAAAAACTGTGCAACATGTTGCAAGTGGGACAAGGCAACAGAGAAATGTTTAAATTGAAGCTTCTCTTTGGATATGGTATATCGTATATTTTATGACATTACTTGAGGTATTTTTAACGCATATTTTATGACATTACTTGAGGTTTTTTTGTGGACATGGATTATATCTTGATCCACTCTATTTCTCAAAACATAATAATATCTTGTTTGTTCTTCACTGGAAACGCATATTATTATATTCAACGTGCATAATTTGACATAATTAGTTTTCAGATTGAAGTCGAGATATTATTGACAATTTGGAAATGTCATGGGGAACATGAAAATCATTTCATATGTGATTGTTCCTATCGCTTTTTGCTCCATTTTTAGCACATTTTCTTGCAGTCTATCATGCTTTTTGCACAGTAGCCAGGGAATTGCACGCACTTCAAGAAGAAATCTGCTATCCCCTGTTGATAAAATGAGTATTATAATACGAATCAGTTTAGTTGTGGATATAGTTCTACTTACAGAACAACAGTCGCAGCACTGGGAAAACAAATAGGTCCAAACGTAGAAAAAGCATCCAATCCAAGCCACAAAGAACGAAAAGAAAATCAGCACAATGAACCAGAGGAAGCCCCAAATCGGATTTGCCATATTTGTTTAGTTTCTTTTTTGCTATTCACAATGTTCTATAACACAGGTCTAATTTATTGCGGAAATATTTAAAATAATATTTCAGTCTCTTACCGAGTTCTAATCGTATAAATATATATTAAAACTTTCAATTTTTGTAAATTTTGCTGTTGTCAACGGTACAAAATTTTTCTATTTACTGAATAATATGCATAAAATAATAGTGAACTAAGATTGACATAAAGCAATTTACAGCCTTGGTTTAATTGTCAAAAATTTGTTTAAGATGTAATTGCAATTGTCAAAAATTTGTTTAAGATGTAATTGCAATGGAAGACATAATTTATTTTCAGAAAGGTGCATTTTGCGTAGACTGCGGTACACAAAGATCAAATTTGAGTCAATCGTGTACACGTTGATTTTCAGTCAGGACAAAGAATTTTTTATATATTTGGATAAGTATGCCTGGATCATTCCAATTTCAAGGACATGCAATATATTTTTCAGTTGACCTAATCTGTTTATTAAACCAAAAACAATTTAATGCACACATTTTAAATTTATTTGTATTATCATGTGTGTAAAGCAGTGGTGGGCACGCAGTGGCTCCGGGAGCAGCGGCTGCTCCCAACTTTTGGTCAATTTTACATTTGCATATTTTTAGTATTTATCTTTGCATAAAGGTGCGCAAGTTCGAAAAGTACGAATACAGCGTCCTGGAAATTGCACACACTTCAACATGATGTCTCCAAAATTCTGTAAGGAAAATCATGTTTAATACTTGTTGATTTAAAAAACTTGTTGATATTTACCTCGCAGTAACTGCATTGTGACATGTAATACACATTATACATGGTCATAAATGTGATGTAAACAAAGTAGACAAAAGCCAGACATGAAGTGCAGAATAATTTGATTCTAGACGACATTTTGGTCTCTCTGTCTGTCTACTTTTAGTGATATTAAATATTGAGCAGATTAATATTTTTTGAAAATATTTTACAGATAAGCAACTCTACGTACTAGATTTAAAAAATACGTTTTTGTTAGATTTTAAACTTTTTGTATGTGCTTATTGTAAAAAACTAGTTTCCCATCTTTTGCTGATTATGTTTTGACTAGCTAATTGTATGGTAAGATAGATAGAAAACATGGAAATGGCATTGACATTTTTTTCTTTGTTCCCAGAGTCGAGTTTAAGTTTTTGTTTGGTTTGGCAACTGCTTTCGATGCTGCGATGATAATGATCATTGATCAGTTTGGAAAGTCATGATCTCATGTTTACTTGGATTGCAACAAGTAAAGAAAAAAATGTGTTGAAATGCATTGCCAAAGATTTGACGAAATTATGAGTAAATTTCGTGAGGATGATTCTTCAAAAAAATGGTGTAGAAAGTGAAAACACTTTCCGATTAGAAACTCCCATTGAATGAGAGTGTGAGAATCTTCAGAGTCAGACTTGAACTGACCTACGATATGTTGGTGAAAAATGTTATGATCAAGATAGAGTTTTTAGAGATCTAAAGAAACGCGGGCTTAAAGCTTTAAGTCAACTCATATCTTCTTCAAGCAACTTTACTCCACAAGTACAGTTTCTAGTATAAACTAAATGCAATTTATGCATCTTAAAACTAATATTACGAATTAAGAAGCTATTTTAGTCCAACATATTTCTCTTATGTCAATTGTCAACCTCATTTCACACAAAATTAAGCAAATTGGCGGCCATTTGGAATTGTCGTCAACTTCGTTAGCCTCTTGTGAAATGAGGTTTATGTCGCCGTCTATTGAAGCTGTGTGCACATCATTTAGCCAACTAAAAACTGGGCGAATATTGGCTAAATAAATTCACACATTTGCCTAATATCTTTTTGGCCAACAAGACAAGAAGTGCAGTCACAACGTCATACTCTGTTGTCGTACTAAAAGTCAGAAGAAAATCTAGTTGTACTATGTTAATATGCAAATGCGTATTTTTATAACAAATTGCCGCCACTTGCTCTCGCCGGCCAGCAAAAAAAAAAAAGTCAAAAAGTGTGCCAGTAGCCAAGAAGAAGACAACAGCAACAACGCAGAAGAAGAAGATGGAAGAGAAGTAGAAAAATACGAAATGACAGGCAAACGATTTAAAAATAAAATTGCATTATGAATGCATTTGGTTGTGCGTTGCGCCTTTTGTATGTATTTGCCATTTCCTTCTCTATGCTAGACAAAGCTAAACGTGGCAGGCAATAAGAATACAGAATGATGGAAAAAGAAATACCCTGGCAATTAAGAGATAAAGAAACTGATTCAAAATTAATGTAAATAGATATGAAAAATCAGAGAAATGAGTCATGATTTAATATCAGATAGTTCTGTTTTCTATAAATATCTTCTGTAAAATATTTATATTTAAATTAAAGTCTATCAAATATACATTGAACATGTCTATCGACGTATTCCAATTCTCTAATCGATTAAGCCCCAACTGCATATTTAATATTTACTGGGTATTAAAGACACACAAATCTATGTCAACATCTAAATTTGTCTTTGGCCCTGCACAGTTTTTATGAATTTTTACTGGACCAAATTGGGGGAAAAATATTTCAATGACATCATTTTCGGATTACATTTTCTTGAAATTTGTTTAATGCAAATTTTGTAGTTTATTCGTTGTACAATTTTAAATGCATTTAGTCGAAATATTTGCAAACTGATGAGACTGCATTCGCCATAGGCAATTTTCGTGTTTTAATGTTTGTTTAGCATGGTTAACTCTTTTCTCCTGCCCCCCTGCAGTCAACCCCCCCTGAGTGCCCACTTTTTGTTGTATGTCGATTTTAATGGCGCACAGTTTTTATATATTTATGTGCAGCACATAAATAAAAAAAGAGAAAAAACATAGATAGAAATAATGCCTTTGAATGGCAATTGTTAATTTTATTGACCAGACTCGGCCACAGTTGTTGGCCTGCTCATTTCAGTTCATTTGAGTTGAATCAGTCCAGTTAGTTCATTGAACTGTCTTTTATAGCTTTGCAATAGTCGTGGCCATAACTCCATAACTTGAGTAATCAAATGTGTAGTTTGAAGTTCGTCGTGGTCTTTATTACGCATATTATTCTCCTTATTTTTACTCATAAAAAATGATCAAAGTCAGCGTTAAATTATATCGTTTTACTATATTCGTACAATTAAATTTTTATATTTCAATTGGTTTATTAACTTTCAAAGACTTTAATGTTCCAATTTGCTTTTGGCAAAATAATTGAAACTGAAGTGTTTCTGATTTATCTCACAAAAAATCATATATTTTTCTTATTAAATTAAATTTTAATTTACTAAATTTGTTGAATATAAACTGCTTCGCATAGGTGAATAATTAAATGGTAGTTGGATAATTTTTTTTTTAAATGACAGTAAAATGAATGAATAATATTTTAATATAATTTAATATTTTTGATAAATGTTGTGCAGGAATAAATTTAGCTAGCTCAAAAGAGTTTCAGAGTTTATTTGAGTTGATAAATATTCAATCCGTATCATAAAATCAACATCTTTGCTGATATTCTGTTTATTTTTTGGCTTATGCAAAAGTATTTGCACCTAAAAAAATTACATATTCATATCATATTTTAGTATGCAACTTTAGATGTTATTTTTCACTCCTTTTGCCTCTCTGTTTTTCTGTATTTCTCTCCTATTTTTAGAACCTTTTGAACCTGGTGCTGCTGCTGTTACTGCTGCCTCTTTCGCTCTATTAATTCCGTTGACTTGGCTACCTTTTGTGTGCAAATTGTCTCAACAGCTTTGCACTTGCCACAGTTGTTACCCCTGAATTATGCATATTTATGCTCACCTGTGTGTCGCTGTTGCCACTTGCCACTTGCACCCTGTGTAATCCTCTTCTCGTCTCTCCTTTCTGCTCACTCAATTAATTGCTTTTGCTGCCCCGTCTGCCAACTTGCCTGCAGTTGTTGTTGCTGTTGCTATTGCTCTCACCTGAAGAAAAAGCGTTGGAAAAATGCGACGAGAAACGCCCACGCGACCAGGCAACTTTTAATTAAAAGTCAAATTCAATTTTTGCATATTAAATTAAATGGGCCCGCAGCACTTGCCGCATACACGGATGCTGCTGATAAATTACAAAAACAACAACAACAACGTCAATAGACATATACAACAACAACATGAAAATGCCCTTGAGAATGGCCCACAACTTCCGCTTTTAGTTGAAAAACTTCCGGCATTTGAAGTCAGTTGTTGTTGTCGTCGCTGTCTGTTCAATCATGTGCCAAGCATGTGAATTATGCTCTAAAGTTTTCCAATTGACTGACTCCCAATTTAGACCCCAATACCAATTCACATACCACATTTCCCCTCCTCAACATGGCAATTGTCTTATTCTTAGTCTCTTCATCCGGAGTCCGAACACCTTTCAACAACGTAAAGGTGGCTAATTATAGTTTGGTCTGGCCGAAATGACATTTGCAGGGCTGTCGACTCACTCACTGACTAATCAAAGCGAGGGCTGTTTGATAAATGTAATTTAAGTTCTTAGGAATGAAACGCAAAAATGTATACCCGTCATAAAAAAAAAAAAATTTAAAAAAAATCCAGGGGTGCCACAGGAATTGCTTTCGCTTGAATTTGACATAATTTTCATACAAATTTAAGTCAAATTCTAGCCAAAGAAATTTCTATGGCACCCCTGATAATAAAAAAAATATAGAAAACTAATAAACTAATACATTGGAAAACTTAAAATAATCAACTAAATTGTTAAATCACTTTTTAAGCAGAGATAATTATTTTTGTTTGTTTTGTACGAGTAATTAGAAATTTCTTTCAGAAGTTGTCTATCATTTGTATAAAATTATTTTAAATAAATGAAAATTATTTTCGTATTTAATCTAAATTATATTTATTTGAGGATTCCTACATACACAACATTTTCGAACCACCCTCGCTGCAGTAGTGCTATTTATAGCAATGAGGTTGCGCTTCGTTTGCCACACGTTGCAACGTGCAAGCGTGAATTTCCCTTCTTTTTTGCCTATTTCTTTTTCCTTTTTTTACAAGTTAGCATAGGGGAAATTATCAACGGGCATATTTTCAGCTGTTGTGTTGTTGTTGTTGTTGCTAGTGTTGTTCTTTTTTTTGTTGTTGTTCCAAATATTTGAAAGCATTGAAATGCTCGCAAGCAATTTGTCAACTCGTTTTTCGCTTCTTCGGGTTGCTTTTTGCTCCTAGCCATTTTACTTATATGTAACTTATGATGACATTCAGAGCTGTCAACGAAGCACAAATTTTGCTCCCAAGTTTTTCCACTTCTTTCTCCACGGCGCTACGAAGATTTATTTCGGGCTTTTGCAATAGATTTTTCTCTAGTTATTCTTTTTCTTTTTTTTTTGGGGCTGCACCTGCCAGACGAGACCGTCTGCCGAGTGGCTGAGTCAAAATTGAGGTCAGCTTTTGGTGCTGCGGCAATTTATCAAGAAACGCGCACGATATTTTGTTGCGAAATTCCTTAAAAAAAAACCCTGGTCCCGGGGTAGACTATGGACTACTTGGCAGATCGTTTCTATGACAACCAAATGACATAGTGCTCCAATTCGAAAATTAAAACAATAAAATTAGAGAATTTGCATTTAGACAGCTGTAATATATAAAGAGTTTATTTTCTTTGTTAAATTTGTGATGTAAAAATACATTGAACAATTGAAAACTCGATTTTTGCGAAAGGGACTTTCAAGTTCTTTAATTCATTTAATTTTTTGACAATTCATCGAGTCAAATAAATCGAGTTTTATGAAAAATCGCATTCTAACGCAGAAAAATAAGTTAAACAGAATAAATAAAATTTGAATGCAGAAAATCTGTTCAGATTAAACAAAGTTTTGAAAGCTTAAAGTTGGTTAATGAGTGTTTACCATGTGATATCTGTAATAATTAAAAGTCTCCTCATGCAACTACTTATTTTTTGTAATCAATGGCAATTAGTAAAAGTTAATTGAAACCAATTTTTATAGCCACATCTGTCCGAATAGCTAACATTTTATTAGAAATATTTTCCATTCTCTCTTGAGCTTTATGGGTCTGGGCTTTTCACACGATTTTAATGGGATGCTCATCGTTTTTTTTTCCCGTACATATTGTGGCAATAAAAATGCATTTAATTAAAAGGGAAATGCGGAAAACTACTTTAGTGCTTGAGTGCACTCTTTTGGCCCATTAAATGAGGCGGCTAATTGAATCGTTGATGGGCGCAATTAACGGTTATGAAATGTGACAAAAATCTATAATTTAATGCGAATGCGAATGTCAATTGCAGTGGCCCCAAACAAAGAAAATAAAGTGAAATAAATTTAAAAAAAAAAAAAAGCAACATTGCCAATCAAAATGTCAAACTATTTATAAGCTAAAAGAGAGTTGCAAAAAAGGCAAACAAAAAATAACAAATGACATCAAGCATCAATTGTCAACGACAACATCAAATTAAAGTCAAAGTCTCCTGCGCGGGTGTCGCGCATTGAGACTGAGAGTTGTGAGGGGAAAGACAGAGAGGGAGATCGTTCCTCTCTCTATTTGTGTGTGTGCGAAAGTGAAACTACGACAACAATCTACCCGCTATAAATATATATAAATAAATTCATCAAGTTAAACTAACCTATCGACAAAATGGGCGCCCATAGCTCCAAGGAGAAATTGTCGCGTTCGTATTCCGAGCGCTACATTCACAGCCAAATGATCGAACGGGAGAGATTTGGAAGCTTTGGCAAGCGTACGAAAGGCGTGACAAAAGGTAAGTGAACTGAACTCAACTGAACTGATCACCACAATAATGAATGTTGGGTGTGAATGATTTTGGCTGATCAGGCTGATTATAATCCACCTACACACACAATAGACGAGATCACACTTAACAAGACAAATGTGAAATGTGTTACATAAGCTGACGATGAATTTCGAATTTACAGTTCGCACGGTTTATGAGGCTGCGAAATTGTTGAGCAATTCTATACAAATTTAATGCCAAAAAACTTGTTTTATAATAAGCAAAACATTGGAATAAAGTTTAGTAAAATATTAGTAAATCGCGTGAGAACTTTTTTAAAATTTAGTATGAGATACTTTATTTAAAGTTTTAATTTCATGCTTAAAAAAAAACTTGAAACTCTATAAGTAATATACAGATAATTGCAATATAATATCTGTTATTATTACAACTTTAATAATTGGAATAGATTAAAAAAAAAAAACAGAGCTAATTACGAAATTAATGAACTAAAGTTGGGTGCAATTAGAAGTAATTTTATTTTATTTCTAAAGTTTCTTATGTCGAGTCTTTTATTAAATAATTAAAGAAAATTATATATAAAAACCAAAAAGACATTTATGTTATGGTTTGCTCATAATTAAATTTTAACTTACTTAAAATTGTAATCAATTAACTAAGACCCCAACTACACATTGAGAAAAGGGCCAAAGTAATTTTAAAAAAAATCATTAGTAGGATTCCAAAACTCCTTAGTTGTTGGTTAAAATTCTAAGACAAGCTGTAGACTCTGCCCCTCTTACGAGAATTTCAGTATGCATTCTTTTCATCTTTCAAACTTTAAAGAATTTCAAAATGTAAACTTTACTTTAAAGTTGAAAGCCATCCATTTGCTTTCTGTGGTTACAGCTGTGCCTGCTCCATATTTGCTTATTTCCCGAATCCGCTAGTACAAAACGATGTGGTTTACCTGACAAAAAAAGTTCAATAATAAAAATTTCTCATCTTCAGTAGGAAACAAAAGAGCGGAGAATTTGCATTCAACTTAGTCAACTGAACCGCGATGACAAAAACATTTTTGCGTGCTGTGACTTCTTTTTTGATAAGCCCCTGTTGGGATTATGCGATTATGCAGAGTGTGGCGAGGTGAGAAAAGAGAGAGAGAGGGGGAAACATTCGGCATGCTGATAAAAGTTGTTGCAATCCACAAAAGCCACCGCCGCACAAAAGCGACGTGCAACTTTGCACTGTGGTTCAGTTGGAGTCCACGTCCAAGTTGGGAGTGCAAGCAGTGTAATTAGCAGACAGCTAAAAATACAATTTATTAGATTTTCATGCAGCTGTGCAATCTGCTGAATTTGTTGTAGTTGTAGTTGTTGTTGTTGTAGCTTCCTTTGTTGCCACAACATGCAGACATTGTTTAACACGTTGTTGCAACAGCGGCAAGTACGTGAAAACTTATTGCAGCAAATTGTTTAAATGAAATAAATTAAATATTGTTAACCCTAAAAAATAAATTCAACTTTTTGAGAGGCATTAATTTAAAAAACAGCCTCAAGCTGTTTTGCACTTGAAAGCGATTACGTTATGATAACTCTCCTTTTTGATCTGCCTATGTCTGGGATTCTTTCCATAATGCTTTGTGTACATTATGTTTTTATTACTGCGCCCCCTGTCGGCTGCTGCATGTACTCGCATAATATAATAAAATTTTCACCCTTTTTTGTTTAATTTTCTCACACATTTCCTGGTGTTGCAGACAAGTGGATGGAGAAATGATGAAGGGAAAGGGGAAGGGAGACACTTCAATTATATGCAAGTGCTTTGCTTTAATCGACAAACATTGAAACGCAAATAGCAAAGCCCCCTTCGATGGCTACGGGGAAGGGGAAAGGAGTTGGGAGCAGCATTTGAAATTTGAAATGCATGCGTTGGTTTGGGGAAGGGGGAAATGGGGGAACACAAGAGACGAAAGCAACGTGTTCATGCATAAATTAAATATCTCATTTCGTATTTTCATATTTCGTGTCTCGATAACTTGTCATTTAACTCACTTGCCGCATTTGTTTTGTATGTTTGCAGGAGCTGCCAAGAAGCGTGATGTTCGCAATTTGAGCATATCACCAACAGATCTGGGACCGCCGCCAAAGACCCAACAGACTGCCAAGGGACAATCGGCGCACAGCAAATCAACAACGCCCACGCCCACAGCGATTCGTAAGTACTCCTTGCTCACTTTTCCCCTTCCTCTGAACATTTATTGAAATTAATACTCGTATTTAGTGGCAGACATGTGAGGAATTTGAAAAAATATTCTCTTTGGATTGAAAATTTTAAATATTTGTTTTTAATCGATAAGATGTATCGATTGTAACAATTTAGTTGTTCTTGAAATAAATTGATAGTAGACAACATTTTAAAGCAGTGATGGGCACAGTCTTGCACGCGTGCAAATCAGCTGTTCGATTCACCAATACACACACGAAACCCGAGCGCAGCGAACAGAGTGAAATCAGTCGCAGATTGAACGTCGAACGGGGAGGGTATGCGCGCTTGGCTCATTTTATGTACTGGAAGAAATAGCTGAGCAACTCCATTTGTTGATCAAAAATTATTTTGAATGTAATTCTTATTGCAAGCCACAATTCTTGGAGTGTGACCACGTAGGTGCATGCTACATAGAATTTTAAGTTAAGGGACATAATTTGGGGGTCATTTGGCGCACGAAAATACCGACCGCATTCTAACACAATGTATTGTCGCATGAATTTTTATTTTCTCTGAGTGCAATGCAAAGACATCTTGAAAAATCAAGCGACGCAGACTGTGCGCTCGTTGAAGGCAAGCTGTGCACTGATTTAAATCGTGCGTTCGCAGCAGCTGCCAACCTCGCATTCGGCATGCGTTGGCTAGTGTCTGTGTGAGCAACCGATAATGATTCGATAAACGTGCCCATCACTGCTATAAATACAAGAACTGTTTTCGATATCCACTGTTATCGGTCTTTGGCATAGGTTTTTGGCGCATAAAGTAATTGCTTGTTTTATTATGAATAATAGGTCATTTTATCCTGGTTAAGATACGCCTACACATTATGTTTGTTATCGATAAGTACAAAGTCATTGATGACAATCGTTATTTCCTATGCCTATCTGCCATCTGTTGGTTAGCTTTCTATCGATTGACTTTTAAACTAAAGAGCACCAAATTTTATTATTTTAAATAAATAGTAAAGAAAAGTATCTACTGTTCTCACTATGATTCAACAATCTCAAAAGAACCAAGTATCAGATTACTTGAATAGACCCTAGCTTTTTATGAGCATAAAGATAACTACACTCTACCAGCACTTCAGACGCCCTTGGCCTGAGCTTCAACTTCAGCATCTCTTTGAAATCGTTGGTAAATTGCGTAATCATTGCGCTCAGGTGAATGATGATGATGTAGAATTCAACTTGTTTTTTGGGGTCATGCCCTCAAATGATTTGCACAAACTGAAACTGCGACTTCTAAGGCATTGCCAGCCTCATTGGGGGCGTGGCTAATGAAGCACAGTGGCCGTTAGATCCCGCTGGGAGCCAACAATGGGGCACACCACGGCGAATGGTTTTGGCCGGTTTTTGGCCCAGCTGGGACTGCAGCATGGCCCAAATTGGGCTAACAATTGACTTGGCCGTGCTGCGACGCGTCGCCAGATGAAATCTGTGCGAAATGGGCTGGAACACGAATTGGCCATGCTATGACTCACCGCCAACTGTGCTAAAGTGACTCATCCATCTGCCGATATACTCGGGACTTGCAGATACAGATACAAACTATATATGTGCATTTGTATCTTTAAGAGACCCCCATCAAGAGAATGTGTCAATGGCAAACGGATTCGTTTGTTGATTTCGCTTTTTGGCAACTCTGTTCGTTGGTTTTTGGGAGTGGACTCAAGTTTGGGAATTAGCATCAAAATTGCGACAGCTGCTGATGTCAGTCATTAGTGGCTTTATTTTTTCATATTTTTTCAAAGAATCTGCAAAGCCAACAATGAATTATTGAGAAAAGTTGTGGAATTTTTATTAAGCTATTCAGTATTTATCGAATATTGAAATATGGAGAAATTCTCTCCAATCAAGTTGATAAAATTTAGTAGCATTTCAGTCGCTTATCTCTGGTTAATAAAGTTGGTTTCATTTGAGATTACGATCAATTTTTGCTGTGTACTTCAGACGGTTTTAGGTGTAGATTTTAAATAGCCTATTACTATTATAATTATTATATTTTTGTTTACAAATTTTGTATCTTAGTATCTTATTATAATTTTCAAAATACAAATGCAAAAATATCTTAGATATTTAAACTTCCATAGATTATGATAAGTCTTCAGCTACATATATTTTATACTTTTCAATAATGTAAAATGTTTTTTTCAAATGAAGAAAAATATCTATTTGTTCAGTCTTTAGCCATATTTCATTCATTTCCTTTCACACTTGCCGTGGCCTTAGTAAAATAGAACAAGTCAATTGGAAAAAGCCCTTGCTCTCCTCTTGAAAGCTCTTGCTTCATATTCCATTAACAATCAGAGGCATTGCACAATTATTTCATTATCTTCAGCATATACTTTGCCTTTTTTCTACATTTAAATTTGTAAATAATATTTCTTCAGCTGATATGAAAACATAGGGCGAATGTGTGTTTGCTTATACACAAACACTTTCGATCTAAGTTTGTGCGAGCTTAACCAGTTTCAACTCTTTCTGTTTGCTTCTGTCAACAGTTTGAGATTTGCTGAGATCTCGTCACAAGCATCGGTGGTTCAGTGGTAGAATGCTCGCCTGCCACGCGGGCGGCCCGGGTTCGATTCCCGGCCGATGCAGCTTTACTTTTTTTTATTATTTATTTTGTAGTTGCTTTTCTTAATCAACTCTTTGTGTCATAAATTACGTTTAATAGGGAAATTCATTGTGTTGCTTGATTTGTTTTTACGTTTGTCTTGTCGTCAACTAGAAATTTCTCAAAATTTGTCGCATTAAAAGTGCCTTCTCTGGACATTCTATTTGTACATTCTATAACCACAAAGTGAGACAGACTAAATTAAATTTAGCCGCACTATCGCGCATGTTTTCCAGTTATTTGCACATGAATGCTGAAAAAAGACTATGGAGAAACGTGTTTTGCATATGCAAATTCACTTGTGAGCAACAAACAAACCGTAAAAACTTTTTACCTATTGTTTGTCTTGCCATCACGCAATGGCCTCCATTGCTCTTGCTTCTTTTGCAATTTACAACAATTAAACTTTAAAGATATGTATCTCAATTTTCTGAAAATCGTAGAAAAATGCGAAAAAAAAAAATTACTTTTGCATCGGCCGGGAATCGAACCCGGGCCGCCCGCGTGGCAGGCGAGCATTCTACCACTGAACCACCGATGCTCTTATACTTCTTCCGATTTAATAGTCGATCATTAATGAATTGTGGAATATAAGACAGAAATTACCATTAAATCATAAGCTGGAATTTGTATTCTCGCTTATTATTGAATTGAATAAATAAATATTTGTCTTAGTAAATATGTTAAGTATGTTGTTAGCTACTTTTGTTATGGCAAAGTTTGTCTTTTAATAGTTGTATAACTGAATATAATTTGATTATTTAAGTTCTATAATTTACTTTATTGCAATAGCTTATATCTATTTCAGAACTTGTGTCAGCAAAAATAAGTGGATTAAGCCCTTATACTTAATTTTTAAGTTATAAAATGTTGGCAATATAATATAAAAAAGTAATTTGCATCGGCCGGGAATCGAACCCGGGCCGCCCGCGTGGCAGGCGAGCATTCTACCACTGAACCACCGATGCTTGTGAAGATGTTACCAAAATCGGCAGACAAATGCAACGTTTGCAACTTTTTCCTAGGCTTTTAACTCGTTTGCAGCGATCACTGGTCAAACCATTTAACTCTGTTGCCAATTGCACAATCAACAAAGAGGAGCTTACATAGATAAATCGTAGTTTAAGTGTGTTTGTGAGTGTATCTTCGAGGTCTGTAGCCAGCACTCCCATTAGCTGGTTCTTTGCCGTCTTCAAACTCACGTAATCGTAACGTAATTTTGCAATTACACCTCTCTCAATATTCAGTGGACATACGCGTGGTTAAACGTGCCTCTGAATTAACCCACGTATTTTTATTGGCTCAACATTTATTGGCATAATTATGAAGCGGCATTTTGTCACCTCTCTTCTGGTGTTCAATAACATTTCAAGTTGAGATTTCAACAGCAACCCACACACAGGTGATCACAGATCACTGATCACTGATCAACCTGAGGCAACAACTTGAGATCCGGTTAAGCTAATTGCTTATCAATTTAACTTGAATTGGAGTTGAGTGGCTGAGATGCTTCTGTGTTTACCCTTTTCTTTTAATACTTTATTGTCGTTGATTCCTGTTCACTGTTCAGTTGCAAGCTGCCTTGTTTGCCTTGAAGTTGTTTTAAGCGCCGCCTCAGTTGACATTGGCCGCAACATTGCAACTTCTGTTTGTTTGTTTGTTTTGTCTTGTCTGTTTTTGGCGGCTTTGCGGTTGGTGCCTAGACTTGTACTAGCCATTTATGGCTTCTGGCTCTGTGTTCTCTTCTCACTCTCTATCCCCTCCCACCGTTGCTGTTGTTGCATTGCGGTAAGCATTGAACAACAAGCGACAACTTTTTGTCGTGCACTCGTAAATTAACTAAAACAATACAAAGCAATACCGAAACAATGATCAGATAATCGACATCCACACGGCTTGCGGGCATGAGGTCAGAAGAAAATCAGCTGCTCCCCTACCCTTCTTAGGCAAACAAAACTAAATTATGCTAATTATTTGGTAAGGAAACCTGTCTGTTAAGAGAAACATTGCTAAACGGCCTACTCTTTGTTACTCAGGTGAACTGCTTGGCAACATGTTTCGCTGCAACAATATGTATTGCTTGCCATTGGCGAGTACTGCTTGGTTACACTCTCTCTCGCTCTCTGATCGCTTGGCAATATGCTGCTGCAACATGCTGCACTGCTTGCCTGTTCGCTGCTACTGCTTGCTACTACGCACTTGCTTCTGTTGTTTTTGCAACAGCAACAGGTGTTTTTGCTTATGATATTTATTTTCCTTTTGTGTGTTTTGGATTTTTGTTGGAGTTGTTCTGAAAACGCCCAAAACTGGTTTATGAAATTTGTATGCTGTTTTTGCTGCGCTCCCTGCCATTGCATTGATAGGCACCAAAGAAAAGTAAGCAAATAGTTTGTTATGACATAAAGAAACAAACACAGCAAGCATAGCAGGCATTGTTGCACGTGCTAACAAAATACACAATTTTTTAGTACAATTTTTTATATTTTTTAAACTTTTACAGACTTTTACAGTAACAGCAATTAAAGTAAAATATGGGCTGGGGAGGTATTGTATTAAAATATTTTGGATGGAATAAAACAGCTAATAGTGATGCCTGCCATAAGCGTAAAATCTATAATTATCGTAAGCTTAAAGTAAATGCAAAATAATGCATTTAGTTATTTAAATAATTTAAATTTTCGTATCATAAAAGCTGAGTTTATTTTGGCGGTCAGCCTCAAAGTATGCAATACTTTTTGTATAGGCTCTTTACAGAATTTGAGGAGAATGAAAGGCAGCTAAATTGATTGGGTTAGAAGTGTAGTTGTACTTTATAGGATATAGTAGATGGAAATGGAGTTAAATAAAACTCTTTATATTTCTTTCTTTTAAACACTATAACTTTTCTCTTTCTCTCTCTCTATATTGCAGAAAAGCGTCTCAACCATTCACCATCCACAACATCAGTCAACACAAGTTCCTCGATCATCAAAGGCGCCACGAAGGCAACTCAGCAAATCCCACAGAATAAAAAGCAACAACAAAATGTTAAAAACAATGCAACATTTAAAAACTGCTCAAAACCTTTGGATAAAAATATCACAGAAGGTAAGTTGCCAAATAATTTATAATAAAAATATTACTGAATAACAAAAAATGGTCGCATTATTCACACAATAATGAATTGAGTCATTTGTTTGTCGCCCTCCACGATTTTGAATTGTTTTTTTTTTTGAGGTTTTTGGTGTTTCAATCGAATGTGAAAGCATAGTTAATGCTCAAAACCAATTTGATTTCGTGTACTCGTATTGACTTTTGTTTGAGAACTGGTTGCACCGCAAAAACATTTGCCACAGTTGCGCAAAATGTTGAAAACTTTACCACACACACTCAAACATTTAATATATACACACACACAAATAGAGCTCCTGGGGGCATTTTACGGCTGTCAAGTTTTTGGTTCAAGTAGCGCAACTTTTCTAATTAATATTAATGCCACTAATTAGCCATCGGGTGGAATCTGCTGGGAGGCAGCAACAACAACAACAACAACCACTTACATGCCAACCAACAGTGGCGTGTAGTAAATATTTTCATCAGCTGTAAATACCCTGTAAAAATAAATTGAAAAGAGCTAAGCTTTAATGTGTGTAAATGAAAGTAAGAAAATCGAAAGTATTGCCGATAAATCGCTCGATTTTAAAAACTTTTCTCAAATTAATCGTTAAATATTCAACACGCTTAGGCGATTTTCTTTCCCCTTGTCAATTTTACATTACATACTTTAATGTTGAACAGAAATAAAATTTTACATTGGCATTAAAAGTTATACATTTTTTTAGAGCATAAAATAGTTATTTTCTCACTGTCTAAATACTTTGATTTTCTTTACTTTATAAACACCTTTTTTTAAATTATATTTTATTAGTGGTCATTTTGCACTTTTGAATTATACATTTTTTTTAATGGAGCCACATAAATTTAAGTCGCAAACCGACAGATTAATACTTTTAGCTGGCCAGTATATTTTCGCTCTCAACTTTTCAAATTTGTATACGTAATAAATATTAATAGTATGACAAGTTTATTTGCTAAATATGTTATACTAATGTATTTATTCCAATTCAAATTTAATGACTAGTTTGTTATCTTTTTATGATTAATGTTGCCAAATGATCCTGTAACTAAATTTGTTACTACCTTTATGGATATCGCAATTCAAACGCAAGTCGCATATCTTCAGTTATTGCATCTCTTTATGTGCAACACGTGAAATTGTTGCTTTTCCAAGTGGTCTTCCATGGTCGCCATGCTCCAAATTCTGCCCCCCTGGCATTGCAACACACAAACACACACATATACACTGCCTGCCTCTGCCCCCCTCCCCGTTTATTATGGTACCTGCAGAAATGTCACAACTTGTTTATGCCACAAACGTTGCACGTTGCACGTTGCACGTTTGTCGTGGCGCGTCGCGCTGCTTAACAAAAATTTGCGCTTTGATGTTCAACGAGTTGTGCACTGCTTAATGCAACTCAACTCAACTCGGCTTTTTTTTGGGGGGGGGCAGGCGTTGGCGTGTGCCTTGCCTCATTGTGCGCCATTATGTTGCCCCTGCCCCTTGCTTCCTGGCCTCTTCAACAGCCACAACTTGTGTCCTGTGTTTTGGCTTATTGAAGTTAAATTGTTTGCTTAATGTTTTCAAGTGTTGTGCATTTTGTGGCTGGCGTTAGCCGAGACACCAACCACACACACAAAGCAGTTGCAACAACTAACAATTGTTATTTATTGCTTTCACACTGCTTGCCGCAGACGCGCGCGATCAATTAACTTGTCACTTAATTTGATTGTATCTCCAGTCGGACCCGCATATCAAAAGAAAACCAAAATCAAAGTAAAATCTGTAAAATCTACAACACGCCAACGATGTGTGTGTGGAAGTGTGTGTGTGGCACGCCTCTCGATTTAACTTGTTTTCACTCTTATTTATTGCCTACACACAAGTTCATTGATTTCATTGTCTGCTTGTCGCCCATGTTTTTTTTTCTATTAATGGCTGCTTTTCACGCTTTCATTCGATTAATTGACAAAAACATTTGTCAAAACATTTTGCGCTCCTCAAACCTCAAATGGAGCATTGTTATGACCCTTCGAGTCAGGGATCGAATTGACCCCAAAGCTCATCATTGGCAAATGATTTACATTGAGAGAAAAAAAGTTAATGACCACGCACCTACTTTTCAGCATTTTCCTTTTTCCTTTTCCTTTCCATTTCCATTGTATTGTTCGCTTTTACTTTTCTTTTGGCCATCATGCGTAACCAGAGCCCAAAGTCAAAACGTCATTGAAAAACAATTGCAAATTTGATATCTTCATTGATTGCACTCATGAGTGCCATTCATAAATATTTGAACATTAATTTTGAATTACCTTGCAATTTCCCAATGCAAATGAATCGAAATTTGCAGGGAAATTTTGTGCGATAAAACTATCGAAGCGAATTCATAATTTTGTAATGATCAGTTTTGATTGCTGAACATGTGAAATCAATGTACAAATTGATATGTAAGTGAATCGAATAAAACTATAATAAAAACAAATTGTCTTTAAATTTTCTTTGTTTACTATATTTCCTCAATTTTTTGCGCTTTTTCTTACAATTTATATAATTTGACATAAGTTTTCCTCAATTTTTACATACTCTATTCTTAGAAGAACAAGTGTTTAAAGTCAATTAAATTGTTTAAACATTAATAAATGCTCAACTTATTGCTTAATGAGCAGAAGAGCTTGAGAAACTGGGAATTACATTTTGTGCCAAATATAGTCGTAAAACTGAAATATCAGCAAAGATTTCACAACTTTAATTGGCATGACAAATAAAAAGCATATGCAAAAGATTTTTCATCATTTTTTTTCTACTTGTTTTATTTGCACACAAAAACTTTTGGACTTAAGTAAACTGAAAAGCTAAGAAACCAAACACAAAAACAAATCCAAACCCAAACCCAAAAGTCGATTGCATAAATTGCGAAGCAGAAACTCAACTAAACCGAACTGAACCGAAGTGAAGTGAAGCAAATATTGCCGCTCTTTGGAGCTTTTGTGTTTGTGTAATTCAATTTTGAATATTTTACGGGGCAGCGTGAGAACTGCTTTATATGTTATGGCAATCAGTTTTTGGGCATATATTTTATGAGCGCAAAAAATAGTTGGGAAAATTGCAGTCAAAATTAACGCAACGCAAATGAATTTTGGGCACTTTCATCGCGCACTCGAACTATTGTCAGATCTTATATAAAAGTCTTAGTTCCTGGGTCAGAAAAAAAAACACAGAAATGCTTTCAATCACATGCGAATCTACACGGCTTTATGACTGACTTATAAACATATATCCGGCACGCTATTCGTGCTCATGACGATTGTATGCCCTATAAAAGAAGTACAGTGATTAGTTAACAATATTTGAAAGCTTTCACACAAACATTAAATTTTTAACTTGTATCACTAACATCTACATATCATTGAAAATATAGTAAAATTATTCTTCTTAAATTTTTTTTGTCTTACATTAATTCACTCAATTTAAAATCTAATTTTTGTAAAATTATTCTTCTTGTTTTTTGCCTTATATTAATTCACCTAATTTTAAATGTATTTATCAGATTTGAGCTAGCAAACATTTATTTTTTATTATTTTAACATTTAGTGCTTCATGATCACTCTTTTTTGAGCATATTTTTAATTTATTTATTTGTTTATATATTTATTTATATATATTTTTATTTACTTATTTCATCGCAAATTTAACTTACGCTTTTTGAACTTTTACACCATTTTAAGAGTACAAATTCTGCGACTACTTGTTAATTACTCTCATAATTTTTTTCTTTCCGCACTTTTGCAATAATTTTTTAATCAATTTCGTATCACATAATTAATGAATGTGCTCATTTTTTATTCGGGGTTAACTTTGGTTTTTTTTTTTTTTGCTTTTTTTTTGGCAGCATAAAATTGGCAATTTCATCAAAATGTTGAGGTAAATGCGAGCATAAAAACAAATTGGGGTCAGCTTTTCAGTCTTTCTGTGTTTCAGGATTGTAGGCTTCTATCGCACTGATACGAGACTTAACTGACTTTACTACTCATATCTCATATCGTTGCCATTCCAATAAAAAAGAGAAAAAGTGTTTCGCGTGAACATAATTAAAGTTGATGGAATTTTTAACTGGAGCGTAGCATTTTTAATGTGCGGTAGTTCTGAGCTAGGTACAAAGTATGAGCTCGTATATTTGCATGCCAGTCAATGGCCAGGCCAAAAAATCAGACTATTTATCAGTATCTCTGACTGTCTGTCTGTCTGACTATTTGTCGCTCTGTCTGCATCTTTATTGCTGGCCGAGTGTGACGCGAAAGTCACGGCGACAACTGCGATGACAAAGTCTACAATTACAGCAAGCCTTTCTTTTCAACCAAAAAACAAAAAAAACAAAACACCACATAAAAACAATCAGCGAAAGGGGGAAATACTCGACCAACTGCTTGGCAACTGCTTACACACACACACACACTCACACACACTCGCACACACACGCACATACAATTTGCCAAGTGAAAAGAGCATGATTATAGCCATATCTATGCAAACATCTATACAGACACAATTATGCTAATTACTTATTAGCCATTTTGTACTCGTAATCTTCCAAGCTGATTTTAAGCCGCTTTTCAAATTTCATTTCGTCTTTTGCTGAATAATTTTTGGGAAATTTCCTTTTTTTTGGCTTTTTTTTTTATAATTGAATAGCTATTGCTTAGTTTTTCAGGGCTCTTGTGATTATCTTTCTTACATTTAAATATAATAGATGTTTTAGTAAGGTAAGTGTATAGAGTAAACATTATGGGAAAGTCTCAAAAATATTTTAATTAAAAGTCCATTTTAATTTTTTTTTTTAAATGTTGTATCTATCACTTTACAACAGCGGTGGACACGAAATCTGAATTCGGGAGCTCTACAACAACAGCAACCCTATTAGAGTCTACCTAAGTTGGAAGCAGTCGCTGCTCCCGGAGCCACTTCGTGCCCACCACTGCTTTACAACATCATCAGTGGGAAGTATCTTTCTGTCACAGGCACTTTTTACATTCTTTTTGTCTTTTATTTAGGATCAAATAAAAATACCCCATTTGTTTTTTTTTTATTTTATCACTACGGTCTTAACAGTCAAAAGTGTATGAGTATGCTATGTTTAGTTTTTTATTTTAATTTTATTTTATTCAGCATCCAATCTAATTTCAAGTATTTCGAATTTAAGTCAGTTTTAAGCTCTACTTTCTGCATTGAACTTTTAGTACATTTTCAATTTATGGAGTAAAATCTTTTTAATTTTCTACAAATAAATTTAACAAATATTTTTGTTATTGCTTGTTTTTATTTTTTGCATAATTAAATTTAATTTCATTTCCACACCTACTTTTCCTTATAGCAGTACTCGCAATTTTTTTAATGTATTTGTTTGCTTACTCTTTTTGTTTTTGTTGTTGTTTTTTGCATTTCTCTTTACATAAGCTTTGAAGTTTTTTGTGTGCGTCTGTTTTCTTGCAGTTGTTGTTGTTTTCTTATGTTTTTCTGCTTTACCTTTTTGGCGTCTCCGTTGTCGTCGTCGCCGTCGCCGTCGACTTTGGCGTCGCCGCCTGTGGCTTGAAGTTAGTCGCGCGTCGCGCTTTCAAATCAACGGACGTGCGCGGGGTCCCATTGTTATTGTTGTTGTGATTGTTGTTAATGAGTGAGCGAGTGTGTGTGTTTGGAGAGCTGCTTGCTCTTGTTGTATAACAGTTGACAGTTTGAGAGCAATTGAGTTTGAGTGCGCCTGCGCCTGTATAAGAAATAAAAAAACAAAGAAACTAACAAACAAACAACATGGGCCTCAATGAGTTTGTCTCTCTGTTCTACGGCTCCGCACAGAATTTGCACGCCAGCAGCAAATTGGCGTCGACGTCGACGTATTCATTGCCAACGGTCGCGGACGTGAAAGAGTTTCGACAAATGTTGAAAAATCATAAAAATGCCCAAGCTAAGAAATACAATTACAAGGACTATCCAAATGATTTGAAATATGGTAAAAACTTGAATGCAACACAGCCGGTGGTAGCGGCTAAAAAGTTGCTCAACAGCAGCATCGGCAACAACAACAATACGGTAAATAACAACAATAATGGAAAATCACTTAAAGTGCCGCCAGCAACAAGGATACCAACAAAATCAACATCAGCATCAGTTGCCGCTTCCTGCAGCAGCGGCAGCAGCAGCAACAACATCAGCGAAATGGATTTGCAACGCGGCGGCGGCAAGCAGAAAACTGCTTCATCCTCGGCGAGCTCCTTTCTGTGGAATTCCTTTCGGTTGCCACGCAGGCAAAAGGCAACGTCGACGACAACGACAACAACAACAGATAAAAAACGCTCAGCCGGTGAGTGCCAAAAGTCAAAGTGCCTAAAAATCCAAAGAGCAGCAGCAACAGACAGAGAAAAATCAATTTCTACAAGTGAAGCAGTCAGAAAAATGATAAACAAGTTGCGAGTATACCCTGTAAATGCTGCTCTATGCGTAAGAGTAACAATGGGTATTTGAATACATTGTGATTTGTGATTGTAAAGAGTTAATGCTGCAACTGGCAATGTTTGCCAATTATTACTATTTCTGAAGTGATTGTTTACAGATACCCTGTAGATCAAGATAAATTTCCCAAGTTGTCCCTTTTCCAATCAAATACTATTTATGTCTTGTTCGTAGATGTGTTGATGGATCTTTGTAAAAATACCCTGTAACAACTTCTCTAAAACGAGCATTGAGTTGAATACATGCAATGAAATATTTTTAATATTGAAGCTTAAGCAAATGTTTTTAAGATTTCTAAGTATCTGCTTACCAAATTTGGTAACTTGAGGTCTTCTGTATAGTTGACAGTACTTATATAAAAATTACCTAAGCTTGAACCTCTCTCTAAGATTACCTGTATCAAGTTTTCTTTCATAGTAAAAGGGATGGAATTAAATCTCAATTCTAAACTTTTTCACTATATTTAAAATTGTCATTCCAAAAAATTTTCCATCTTCAAGTTAAAACTAATGCACATAAAATATTAAAGTAACTACATACCAAATTTGCTAACTCTAGCTCTTACAATTGCTAAGATTGACTCATTTCTACTGTTACTTAAGGGTATTCCTTAGTTTCTCTGTAGATGTTGATCTTAACTCCCATTTTATGGATCGAGGGTTTTAGAAACTGTGCAGCTAATTGTTAATTATCATTGAGTGGAAGTTATCTTCTGTGTTTCATCTCTCAGTTTTTGACCCATTTACATTTGAAATTTCATTTCATACACTTGAGCAAGTTGCGATGAACAATGGAACAATTGCAAATGTGGCCAGCGGCTATTTGGCTAACAAGCGGCAAGTTCAGAGTTACGAGCTGAACATGAAGTAACCCAATAAACTAACAACAGAAAACAGGCAACAACAAGAATGGAACAAGAAAAAAAAACAACAGTTAACGGCAACCCACCTGAAAATTCTAACTGCTTAGCGGTTATCTAATAATGTCTTAACATTAAATTTTTTTGTCTTGTTGAAGTTACATGTTCTGAGCGTGAATATTACAGACATTTCCTGTGTTTTTGTCGCTGTTCCACCAAACGAGCCGTCAAATTTGAGTCTAAGTCTATTAGAACCAAAGTTTCCACTCGAGTCGCAATTAGAACCCAAGTCAAGATTCATTCTCTTCCCCCTTTACCATACCCTATAAAATCATAATTTTCTTGTCTTCATTTTGGTCTCTTTATTCGCTTTTTGACGCGTTGCGAATCCGATTGTTTGTGGTTTATTTCTTTTTTTTATAAATAGAAAACACAACAAACAGCATGATTTAAGTATAAAAGTATACTTAATCTTAATTATCAAATTTTGTTAGATTTCATCAAGTCATTTGTGTGAACCGTAAAGAAGATTAAAAAAAAGTCACAAAGCTATTGAAGAAGCGGAAAGTTTTAGAATTAGAAATCTAGATATATTTGAAATAAAAATGTTGGAAGATATAGAAATGCACAAACTTTCTAGGAAAGAATAAATAAAGAGTAGACAAAAATAAATACTAGAAACTGACAATAAATGTTCCTATTTTCAAAACTAATTTTAATATTGGAAAAATAACTTTAAAAAATTGTTGACTTTAATTTTCCATTTCCAAATTAATTTTTTAACTCCGAGTTGATTTTTCTGTATATTATCATTATTCATTCATCATGTTTAGCACATGTTTTATTATTGTCGACACTTTCCCAGCCTCTGTTTTCATTTTCTGCGCATGTTCGATGCTATGAAGAAGAAGCAGAAGGCGCAACAAGAACTGTAGAATGCGGCGCCTACGATGGACCAATATCGATTTTTAACTGAAATTTCCTTCCAACTCAATGAATGGTAGTAGAAGAAGAAGAAGAAGCAGCACAAGAGAGGAATACTTACAAGTATGCGAGTACATTTTGTGCTGTGACTAATGCGGCTAAAACTGTCATAAGCCCATAATACCCCCAGTCGGATGACTCATCAGGCGACTACCCCAACAACAACAAGAACAAGAAGAGGCATTTTAAGAAGTAGAAGAAGAAGCAATAGCAGTTACAGAATAACAAGCAGTACTTTCTCACTCACTCAGCGCGTCACTTTCTCTCTTTTGCTCGCAGTCAGCATAAAAATTGCATAATGTGTGCGTATATATGTATGTGTGTGTGTGTGACTTTTGACACACTGACACTTATATTGCTCACTGAGTGCAGTGCAAGAGAACTGAAGAGAGCGAGAGAGAGCGCGCAAATAAAGAACATGCGCAGTATCAATGACTGTCAAACTGTTATACACTTACTGCTTAACAGCTTGTTTACAGTGCACGCTAAACTGTCAATTGCTTTTATGCTAGATTATTAGTTATTGTAGTTGATAAAATTAATTTTAATTTATTGCTTAACCCATTTTAAAGTGCATCTGCCAGTCGGTTTATGCTCCATTTCATTGGGCAATTTTTTGAGTGTTGCCCCAAGAAACGATTATGAAATCATTAAGTGATCTGGCGCGTCTTCTTCTTTTCTCTGCTGTCAATCTTAAGTGCGATTTGCTTTTAAAATTCCACCAAATTGATTAATTAATAAACCAAAAGAAAGAAACAAATTCAATAATCATAAAAAAAATTATTAATAAATACAGCAGAGCATAATTAAATCAAAGCTGCGTTAATTAACGGTACTGCGTGATGGAATTAACAAACTGTGACCACATGTTGTGGCGCCTCCAGCTGGTGCTGCCTCTGCCTCTTTCCTCTGCCTGTGCCTCTGCCTGTGCCTCTGCCACTAATGGAGTCAAGTGCAAGCGACGTAACGGCCAATAGACATTGGTTAATGGATAATGCAGAGCAACTGCAGCCACGTCTCGTCGCCCCTTTGTGTCTGTGCAGCAAAGCGCAACAAATTGTTGCACTCAGCTCAGCTGGGTTCAGTTCAGCTGCAGTAGCAACAACAACAACAACAACGGCAACGGCAACGAATTGATTGATAACCGCCTTTCAGTCTCGAGTAGTTTTGGCCGCCAGCCAAAGTGCCGGTTGCCAAGTTGCCAGTTGCCAGTTGCCAGTAGTCAAGTTGCACATACATTTACTGCTTGCAAACACGGGGCGTATGCGCAATTTGCATGCTAAGGCGCAAGATAAGCAAATTTGTTTTAAATGTTCGATGGCACATTTTTCATTGCCAGCTTTTTGCTTTGCTGTTGTTATTTTTGCTGTTGTTGTTGTTTGTGTTGTGTGCCACTTGCATTTATTTATTTACGCCTCGTACTGCAAGTCATTGCAATTTTCCAACCATTTCTCGTCGACTAGCCCATAATTAAGGTCGTGTGCCCGTTAAACTGCATAGATTTTATTTCGAAAAGAAATTGTGTCTCGATGTGTGGCCTATGAATTGAGACTAGCTAAGATAAGTTAGAAAAAACAACGGAAAAAATACAATTAAAGTAAATGAAGTTAAAGAAACAATAACATGGGGATAGATTTTAAATTTATTTTTATGATATTAAATTTTAATTCAGTTTAGTATTTTAGCTTTCAATTGAAAATGAAATGAAAATCCAAAAATCTTGTTTTTTTGTATTAGTTATTGTTGTCCCAGATTGTAAACTAATTATTATTTTTATATTTTTTCTATTATTTATATTTCTTAATATGAATTGGCCTTATTTTCAAATATTTTCACATTTATTGTTATTATTTTTTCATATGTTATACTAATTTTTGCAAAATTAGCTCAGCTAACAAAAGTATGAAACTTTTGTTGCTATTGCTAGGCAAATAAATTGGTTCATTTCCTGTTGCTTTTCGCCACATTCACTCGGTGGGTGTTATTACCATTTTACTGGAGTTTTGGAACTATAAAAACTGCTGGGCTTTAGCCATTTCTTGGCTTCGCCTCGCTTGACCAACAGCAGCTGCCCGTTGGTTTTTTCTATGTGCCATTTGTTTTTGGCTACTTTTTTTTGTTTAGTTTTAGTTTGTTTTATAGTTTAGCTCTCTGTCGTTGGTCAAATTGATGTGTTGCCAAAGCCATAAAGTCACATTCAGCTATTGACTTGGCCACCAACAATTCACAATAGAAATACAACACAACTTTTTCTTCCCTTCATTTTCTTTTTCATTTTCTTTCTTTTTTTTTGCGTTGTCGCAATTAACACTTGTTGACAAGTTCAGTAGGCCAAGTCAATGTATTTGCTGTTGTTGTTGTTGTTGTTGCTTACGTATTGCGTGGCAGAGGCAATTTAAACTTAACACTTAACGCCCACGACGCAGACACCTCAAATGGGGGCACAGTAAAAACAGAGGCAGCTGCTATGATTTGAGGCGATTAAAATTTGATTTATGTCGACTCATTAATTAAACGCCGCAACGCAATCGGTCTTCAGTTTTTGGCAAACATTTCCCCAAAGGGGTTAGGACAGTTCCACTCTGCACAGTGGTTGAGTGTTGGCAAATCGAAGATGCTCTTGAGAATTCTATAATTGAGGTTTTTTTTTTTTTCTCAAGACTGATATAGATTCACAGCTTTAAATTCCCTTTACCATGTTTTTATTGTCAGTGAATCACTATGCGATTTAAATATAATTTAGATTGGGTAATTATAAGTTTTGAAGTACTATAAAATAAATAATTTCGTCATTTCTATTAAAATAATATTAAATAATCTTAGATTTGATTTTTTGAAAATTGTTTCTTAAGCTACTTTTTGTACGAAAAGGAGGAAAAAGGGGTTAAAATAGTCAATTTTAGCTATTTTCAAAAAATCAAAAAAAAAAATACTTGCGAAGAGATTTTTGAAAATTTGTTTTTGCAGTCACTATTAGAATTGTTTGAAGAATTTTTTTTGCACCCAACATTTTTTGAGGGAGCCCGAGGAAAAAAGTTTTGAAAGTAGACTTTTACAAAAGTTCGAAAATTTCAATGGGTACTTAATGTGTTAAGGAAAGTTTTGTATGATTCAAACTGTCCCTAGGCCACGTACGTTTTGCCTATGGTCAAAAAAATTAACACTTTATATTTATATTTATTTATATTTATATTTGTTTATATTTATTGCATATATTTATTGTATTGTATTGAAATGATTGTTAAAGATTGTCAATTTGTAGATCTACTCCTTATTTCACCTCTCACAATTTTTGCATAACATGTGCACCACTGTGCGGTCTGAAATTAATTAAGATTGCGCCTGCTAAGGCTATTAAGTGACCCATTGAACGACCCCGGTCACTTTTAGCTGCAATTGTCACCAGCAGTTGCCTCTCTCTCTACTCCTCTCTCTCTCTCTTTACTGCTCTCTCAAAGCTCCACTCTGACGTTGACGTCATTGTGTCTGTCGTATTGACTCTCTGTTAATTAGGCGCATTCTTTATTGAATGCCCAGCACGAATGCGAAGCGAAGGCGACGAACATATTAACGAATGTGAATATATGAAATGAAAACTCAACGATCGCATACTCACCACACTTAACTCAACCCAAGTCAACTCGGCAAGCAGCGGCTACGCACAGTGGTGAGTTGAGCGGCGCAATTAGCGAACGCGAACGGCAAACTGTCCAAGCGAAATGTCCAATGCGCTCGCGACTCTGTTTTTATTTTGAATCGAATTCATTAACAGTATATGTTTAGAACATTGCGTGCTGTTGTTGTTGCGATCAACGTTTGCCGCTCATTTTTTTAGTTGTCGTTTGTTCTACGAGTGACCAACAACGACAACAAAATAAAATCGCGTCGAGAGATGTGCTACTAAAATGTGCAATAAAATGAAAGCAGTTGATCTGAAGAAATCCTTGTGAAAGCAGTTTGAAATGCAAGCAGTGCATTGTTATTGTTGTGATTTTTATCAAATGCATTAAATAAGCGAGAAAATGTGCGACACGACAACAACATCAACAAAGTTTAATAACTGTGACTATGAAAATGCAGAGGATGAGGGAATTGGCGGTAAGTTCTGAGAACTTTGGCAACTCTGAATGACATTGGCTAAGACATTCAAAGCGACGCATTTTCCTCAGACAAATTCAATGCACGCCTGCCACGACGTAGATCAACAAAATGTCACAAAAATATTGTGCAAAATAAATAGAAGGCGACAAAAAAATAAAGCATTAAAAATGAATCCCACAGCAAAACATACAAGTATTATGAGGTCTGACCTAGAGCTTGCCGCAGAGTAAACAAACGTTATTCTAGTGTGCACATACTTAGATATGGCTGTATATATGTACATATGTGTATTTATGTCTACGCTTTAACATTAATTTTGCATTAGCAAGTGTACATATACTCTAAAAAGGCAATGGGGTTGCTAAGGTTTGCTATGAAAAAGACCCCATCAAATGCTGAAATGTGACTTTTACAAGTTTTACAATCGGATTTGTATTGAATAAAATATTAATATTTAAATATATTAAATATTAACTTATCACTGCTAAAAATATCATAAATGTTTTTAGAATTGACTAAAAATATATAAAATTATGACACACAATGCAAGCAGTTCACAACAAGCAGTTCGTACTTGTATACATAAATTTTGTAGAGGGCCAGAGGGTATCTGCTATTCAATCACCTTCACTTCTTTATTACAAAACGTTATTCATTCCGAAAATCATTACAAAAGTATTCATAATTTTCCTAGAGTATTTCATTCTGTGCTACAACGTAGAAAGCAACTTTGCTTTCATCTTTCACTCCCCTTAAAATATCCTCTTATTCATCATTTGATACATGGCGCTTTTGTGGGCTGCCAACCGCAAATTCTCATACAATAATTATTAAGTATATGCATAAATATGTATGTATATTATTTTTATTATATACTTATGAATTCGCACATATGCACGCCATATGATTGCTATACGATAATTCATCTGCAGAAATTACGAATATGAAACGTTCGATTTGTGACACATGTAATGTCGCTTTATTTCTGATTAATTAGTTTAATTTTGTTGTCGTTTTTGTTTGTGTTTTTGGTTTCAATTAGTTTCGACTGGTTTATTGTGCCAAATAAGCAGGGAATCGACTTGGACTTGTAGACGACTCAACTTATCTATAAATAAGCATTAGAACTTGTGCCAAAAACCAAAAAAATGCTACTATGAATATACTCTATTTTGCCTGTCGGCCAAAAAGATAACAAAAAGAAAAGAATAGAAACAAAGAAAAAAGAAAACAAAATGTAAATAAAATAAATAAAAATGCGACAGAGAAGCGTGCATTTTTTTTGTGGTTGGGGGTACGACCTTGAAATACGCGTACGTTGAAACCGTAATGTAATGCAGGAAAAAGAAGAACAATAAAAATATTCGACTTGCAGTTACCCTGCACTATGATTAAATTGTTAAGCGATTGTTGTGAAATTTTAGAAAAAAAGCATATGATTTTGTTTAAAAGTATACCAAAAATCAAGTGGATAACTTTAAAGTTCCAAATAAATTTCAATTATATTGAAAATTAGCCGGCAAAAGATTGCGTATGATATACATAATGTTAGCAGGCAAATATGCCTTATGGATTCACATTAATTACAGGGTATATGCATCTTCATCATCTCTCTGCCAAACTTCAAGATCTCCAGATGTCGTTGTCTTTCATCGATAGCTCAACAATTCTAAAATCACTCGTTCACTTTTCTTAGTCCCCCATCATAAGGTTGGCAGCTCCCATGTTCATCTTTCTGATTGACATTCAGCAGACATTTATTCGCTATAAAGTAGAGAACGAATCAGTTTCTTCTTTGCCTTGACAAGTTCTTCCGCTCTGCGGTCTCCTTTATTAGTTTCTTTCTTTCTCGAACACATTCGTTGTTTACAATTGGAAATTGTTTATATTACCGGATCGATCGTTACTTTTTTTTTTGGTTTTTTACAAATAGCACGCACAATTTATTGAGCACGTAAATAAGTTTACAGTTTTTTGCCAATTTTCGTAGGAATTTTATTGTGAAAAATGTCTTTGTTTGCCTGGAAAATATTTGTAATCTTTTTGTGAACTTTAACTGTTTCTATAAACAGTATAAATACCATTATTTGTATAGTTAAATGATAACATAAATGATTAATTGTAATTAATTGTTGCTGTCAATTTATTGGATATATTTGCTTGGTAAAAAAAAGATACTTTAATAAGCTTTAAGTAATTTTATTCAAAAATATTGAATTTCATCAAGTGAATAATTATTGAATTTTATTTATTTATTTCACATGCAACATTATGCTTTGAGAAAGACAATTTGTACATTTTTAAATAGTTTTTCTAGATTATCTATCACCTTCATATCGTCGAGATTGACAAGATATTCATGAACTTTTATATGCATTACAATCTAGCAACTTTAGATTAACTAAATATCTTATTAATTGACTAACTTAAGATAACTTAAGATGATATCCGTATCACTTATAGTTTGCAGAATATTTTTGAGTGCTTTTTCGCATTTCTCAAATATTTGTACTACATAAATTCCACTTGAAAATTCATTATATACGCCTACAGAAAACGCTTCAAATGGGCGATTATCCGTCCCTCTGTCCGTCCGTCCCTCTGTCTGTTTTTCCGCTTGTCTCTCGCACTAAACACTCTGCAGTTAAATTGCAATTAAAACAGAAAGACTGCAAATAATAAACAAGTGAATTCGCTGGACAGGGCAATAAACCCGCTTTCCTCTCTGACACCACCCTCCACCCCCCTCTTAAACGCACCCTCTCCTCCTCCTGCTCCTCCCCCCTTTTTCCCCCTTAGAGCTGTCACAGAAACTAAACAGAAACCCGAAAAGTGGCGACGTTCAGATTTCAAGTGAGATTTTTGTATGGCGGTTTTGCAAAACGCAACTAATTGAAATGCCAGTTGCCATTTTGTAGTTTGTTGCTTAAAGCTTTCAACTTTTGCTGGCTCTGGGCTTTTTTCGTTTTTCCATTTTCATCATTGTTGTTGTTGTTGCTTATGCGTTTTTCTTTATATTTTGTTTTAGCTTTTAATTACGGGCATTTTGACGTTGGACATGTTTTTGTTTTGTTTTTTGTCTCACTATTTGTGGGTCGCCATGGGCCAAGACAGGTTGCATTCTGGCCAAAACGGGCAAAGCCAACAAATGTGAATGTGTGTATGTGTTTGTGTGCGTGTGCGTGTGTGTATGTGTGTGTGAATGTATCGTAAAGTCAGTCACTTAGGCAGCTGCCTAATACCAAATAAGATATTTTGGAATTTCAATTATTTGTGTTGTGTGTGTGTGTGTATATGTGTGTGTATGTGTGGTCAGTGCAACTGACGCCGCATGACAGCACTGACTTTGACCGAGCATATGCAGCCCACTGTGCCGCACAGTGTGACTGACAACATGTTGATTTCCAGCTGATAACTGAAAACTGAATAGAGTGAAAACCCAAAAAAAAACCGTCATTATCAGCTTGGCTGACCAAATGAGTCTTAAAATTTGAATGGAAAGGTATTCAATGATGAAAAGGAATACGAGTCTGAATTCGAATATAGTACGCAGTTAGTTTCTTTGATTTTGTGAATGGAAAAGATAAACACTTTATGCTCACTAAAGTAAGACTTCGCTAAAAATAACCGATTTCAATTTAAGATTTAATTAGCGTCGAATTGATTTAAAAATGTATTCTTGAGTTACATAGTTTTATTATCAAAATATTTACTATAAGTAAAAATTAATTTAAAGTTTCAACCTGAATATTAAGATAGCTTTTGCTTAAATCGAGTGTGAAATTGGTCCAAAATAAACTAATTAGAAAACTAATTCTTTTAAACAAATAAAATATTTTCCTATATAGATCTGACCTGTATTTATAATTTTTATCGTGGGAAAATCCATTTGAATGGCCAACACTTTTCGCACTTTTCACACCAAAAGACTTGTGAATGAAACAGGCAGCCTCGACTTCTATGGTTTTTCCAGCGCTCATAAAACATCCAAGTGCAAGATGTGAAAGGAAAAGGCAACAAAAAAACTGAAAGAAAAGCAAACTAGTGCCCACATGCACAATTCAAGGGAATAACTACTGAGGTGGTCGGTTGGCCAGCCATAAAATGTTGAGTTGCCGACTCTCGCACTCAGCGGGATCCTGTCAGCAAGAAGAACAAGTTCTCATTGCCAACAGTTTAACAGATAGACATATAGACAGATCCGTGAGAACGAAGATGCTTTCAGTCTGCAGTCCAGAGTCGGAGTCTTGGCCTTGGTTAATTGAATGCTATTAATGTCGTGTAACTAATGCCGTTTAATTGCCTAATTGCCGACATTGCAGAGTCTCAGTTTCATTCTCAGTCTCGGAAATCGACGTGTGCCAGACACACTTAAGGAATAGCTGACGATTTCCTCAGGTCGTGTGGCATTGGAAGTTCCATTCCAGAGTCAACAAAGCATCAGGTGTTGTCAGAGAAGGTTCTAAACATACATATAATTGCTAATGGTTATTTTTGTGCATTTGTTAAGCTGCTAAATATGATTATTGACTTGGGGGAAATTCCCAACAAATGGGATTTGAAATTCCACGCGACTTGCAGGCGTTGGAAAACTATTTAAGTTGATTTTCTGTTTGCTTAGGCATTATGGAACTGTTACGAAAGGTTTTCCCTATATACTTAACTTTATTTTTATAAGAAAACTTGGACATAAATAAATGGTTATTTAACATTAGTTCTGTCAACCGTTTTGCACTGTACAATAATATTCTGAAAACAACATAAGGGTTTCCCAATTTCACAGAGTTGTTCAACTGTTTTCGCCTCAGTTACAGCCAATTTTATTAATTGATTTAATGCTCGACATTTTCCAATTTGACTGATTTATTGGCACCTCTGAATTAACCAACTAGGGCCAAAAAGGCTTTACCATAAATTTATTTAATTCTATTATTCAATTTAATTCATCTAAGAATTCATTAGTTAAATTCATTTTATATTATGTAGATAACAATATTAAATGCAATTTTTTATTAACCTGTAATGTGAATTGTGTCAAACTATTTGAAATTTCAATTAACTTAAAAGCAATAAATAATAAATATGTGTATGAAAAAATTATTAACATTTCATTGAGCCAATTATTTAATCTCAATTCGAAATTAAATTGAAAATGCATTTTGAAACTAAGAAATCAATTTGGACAATCAACAGTGAATAAACCGTGAGTAGGAAATTGATTTATGAAGAAAAGCCGCAAACAACAAAACGTGGCAGCAACAAGTGAGTGCATTTATAACAAGTACAGGCAGAGCACACAGTACAGGTTGTACTGGTTGGCGTTGACAATTTTGTATATGCCACTTAGCCATAAATTAATGCGGCTAGCAATAAGCCAAGTCATTGATTATGGCGCGTGCTTGTAAGGAAATCGAATAAATTATGGTTAGACAGGGAGAGGAAAACAAAGAGAGAGAGGGGGACATAAAAAAGAGGGGATTGGCAGAGCGACAGACAGACAGACAGACTGACGATCGATGGATGGATCGATCATTTCGGGTGGCTGAACTCAAACACCTTCAGGTGATGGGGCGACAACTTCTCCTTATCTATCTATTTGTCTTCCCCCTGTTGATCACGCATCCTTCTCTAACTAATAGACAGCATCGCTGTCTGTAATTGATGAGGCTCTCTAGGCCTCTGACCTACGTATCTGTGGGCGTGGCACAATCGCCACTTACACCCATAACTCGAGTGTCGAGTGTAAGTAATTTATGAAGACATTGTTGTCTCTTCAAAATACTTGTATTTGCTTTCCCTTTTTTTGTGTTTTGTGGTGAGCTACAGCAATTACTCATCTTCCAATCTGCAAACTGAGCTGTGAGTTGAACAGAGTTGAACTGACTCATCATTAGTTCATCGTCGTGATTATCATTTGAGTAACGACAACTTTCGCTAGCTCTCTTATATAATATCTAATAATATTTATTACAACCAACGTAATCTTTTAATCTCATCTTTTTATTATTATTTTTTATATTTGCAGAATCGCTGCGTTCGGGCGTTGATCAAACGGAGTTGCAGGAGCTCAATGAACTTGGCCTAATCTTGTCCACGCCACGTGAATCCAAACGTGCCTCCATCAGCAATGAGTTGACCGCCTGCATTTGCGGTGGCCCGCATACTGACAGTTGCAACTGTGCCACGGAGAAGGCGCCGAAGGTGCAACGTTGTGGCAGCCACAACACACAGGAGTTGAGCAATTCCATTGCAATTGAATCAACAACAGCAACAACAACAGCACAGCAACTGAAATCAGCTGAAGAAGCAACAAATGAGGCCAACTTAAAGAATATAACTGCTACAATACCCTGTGAAAATGAGGTGAGTAGCATAAGAGTTTGAATGATAGCAATTATTATTGGCTATTAATAACCAGGGCTAAAATCAATTAGACTGCATAATCGATAAATGTATTTCTTAAAGTTTCTTTTGAAAATCCTAAAAATGACGAGTGGCTTTTTTGGAATTTTCAAAATAATTATAAAAAAATACTAGAAAACATTTTTGAAAATTTTTTTTGCAGTCACTCTTAGAATTGCTAAAAAAAATGTTTGGAAAAAATTGAGGAAAAAAGTTTAAAAATTGACATTTTTTTAAATTCAAAATTTTCAATGGGTATTTAATGGGTTAAGGAAAGTTTTTCATCATTCAAACGGAGTTTAAACGACTTTTCCAAATATATCTTTTTTTACTGTGAAGACTTGAGTTACATATGTAGCTGTTAAAGTAAAAAAAGGGTGTACGAATAAATGTTGGTCTGAGTGTAAATGTAATACTGAAAGGATAAAACAATTTAAAAGTTGGGATTAATTAAATGGTTTTAGCTGATCTACATTTTGTTGCAAGAATTAGGAGATAACAGAGAAAGCCGCACCTCTGAAAAGAGTATAAAAAAACATATAAATGTTTTTCTACAGAAAATTTTTTTTTATTCAATTTCAAAAATTTATTTTTTAACATTTAACTTTCGTTATATATGTAGGACCTCATCATTTCTAAGCAAACGTATTATTTTCATTTATTAAAAGTATAATTTTGTTAGAAATTGCACAGACAAGAAGCGTGACTTTTTTAAATAATAGAAAAAGTTACCGAAAAATTTACATTTTACTTTTTTTTTTATAACTAAAATAATATTTTGGTTTGTATTTAAGGAACTACTTCAGAGCACAACGCTTCCCAGCCAGTTCGAGGACATTGCCGCTCGGAATCCGTCGCTCAAGTGCTACATGGACAATGGCTATTTGAACTATGAGCGTTTGGCCAAGTGCCTGGAGGCCAGGAACCAGCAGCAGGTGGAGAAGCAATCCCAGTTGATGGGTCTCGCCATTGTGGTGCAGTTCATGTCCAAACAGGTGAGTCGGGAAAGAGGCAACAAAAGTTGGACAGCGATGAATGGACAGAGACTGACAAAACAATGACAGCGAGAGAGAGAGGGCAAGAGAGATGGGAAAGAGAGAGAGACAAAGGGTTCAACAGGGGATTTGGTGCAAAACAGGCGCCAGGCAGCAGCAGAAGCCGAAGCAACAATCCGAAACGTGGAATTTTCCCAACAGTTTGTCCGGCATTCTGCAAAACTTTGTTCACTTCAGTTTCAGTTTCAGTTTTATGCACTGCTGATTCCCTTTGTCTATCACCAGCGGCCAGAGGTTTCAACTGCTCTAATAAAAGGCCAAAATCCATTGGCAGTTCAGTTCAGGCCAGCAGAAATTTGCCTTAAGCTGCGCTTAAATTTCAGCTAATTTTGTTTAATTGTTGCAGTTTCGCTTAAGCCTCTCAATCCATCAACTGAAACTGTATCCGGGTCCAGTTTTGTTTCGATATTAAGCCAGGGCTACTTTTTTTGTTTGCACTAATTAAAAACGTACCGTTTTGGCCTGGCTAACACAGCTGCTGCCTGTTTCTGAAATTTGTCCATCTGCTGCTTACCCTTTTGCTTTTGTTTGGTCAGTTTGGGAAAAGGGTGTGATCTGCTCTGCATTCAATTAATTGTTATCATTTTCAATGCCAAAGGATTTCGATATTTCCCTCTTATGTGTGAGTTTTAACAGTTTGCTCTAGCCAGATTTAACAGATGTATAAAACCAGTTGGTTGAGGTGCGAATATAATGAAATATCATTTTCTTTTCTGTTGGATTTTAAAGTACATTTACCTGATCCTTTTATTTTTGTAAGATGGACTTAAATAGAATGATCAGCTCATCTTCGATAAAAGATGAAGTTGAACTTCTTTTTATAATATTTGCTGCTGTTAAGTTCAAGTATATTTAAATCTATGTATATTTTGTTATGTTTTCTATCTTTTTAAATAATTTAATGATGATCTGTTGAGTTGTTTTCCCTTTTCTTATTATCCTTATCTTTTCTTCTAAAGATTTTTCACAAATTTTAATACAATTTAAAATTAATTTATAATTTTATTTAATTTTCTGAAATATTTGAGTTTATTTTTTTAATTCGTAGACTGAATTTCCATTACATTTCTTTGTTACTTTATTTCAGTTTTATACTCTAACTACCTGTCGCAACCCGTCGAATCTTTTCCTTTGCCTGAGTTGTTTTGCAGCCATTAAATATCAATAACAAGATCATAAAAATACGCGACAAAAACATTATTTTGACATTTGCATCTCGATGTGATGAGTTGACATGTTGTTAGAGTTCTCTCCCTAGTAAATCGATTTATGATGTTGTTTGTCTGCTGACTCTTAAACCGCAAACATATTTTTCATCGCAGGTAGACGACAGGCTAGACGAAAACATTATAGAAGTTATAGAAGTTGATTTAGCTTTGGTCTAAGATTTTAACTCAATAATTAAAAAAGAGTTTATTATAATAAAACAGGAGTTTGCCGCTGCTCCCGGAGCCACTGCGTGCCCACCGCTGATCTAGATATTAAAATTTAGCCTTGATATTGTACTCTATAATTTATGAAGTTTTGATTATTTGGTAGCTACGCTAATAAAAGATTTTCCGAAAAGAAGATAAATAGAAGATATCTTTTTGTGCAGTGTCATCATAGTCCCATTCATTACACAATATTTGAGCAAATAAATAAAGTATGCCACAATGTTTATGTAACTTGTTGCATGCGGTTTCTTGCACAAATACAAACACATTTTTTTCAAATTTTATAAGTTTTCAACGGAATTTTCACATTTGCATAAATCGCACTGAAGAAATTTTCGATATTTCTAAACAGTTTTTCCCACTAAAAGCCTAAACGTCTGTCGTTGTTGTCAAAGATAAATATTTATTTAGATGTGATCCAGCGAGATTTCACAATTCGGTGTGAAAACCAGGAAAAGACACACAAGCAAGGACATTAGGGACAACATAAACACACACAGAACAAACACTCTTAGTTGAAGGAGCGCGTGTTCATATTTTTATGGCTTGAAGTGAAATGAAGGACATGGAGAGTGCCGACAATTTGTCAATGCCAAAGGTTAAAAATACTCCAGATACTCTAGAAATCTAGATATGCTTCTAGACTTCAGTCAGTAGTCAAAGGATTAAGTGCATGCGACAGGACAAACGAGTGACACTTTAATTGTAGCTTCTACACAGGTAGACAAGGATACGAGAAGATATAGACATAGACGGCGACAGAGACGGAGACAGAGACATGAACGTTATGCAGACACATAATTACAATCAAAGTACGACGACAGACGAAGGGTATCTAGTCAGTCCATCAACTATTAATTATGTCGGACAGTCTAATTTGTAGTTGGCTTAAAAGTCGTCGTTTATTAAGCGACCGAAGCTGGAAGAAGTAATTAATATTTGAACAAGTCTAGGAAGTACTGAAAAGAACTGAATTTGTTTCTAAAAAAATCGAAGAAATTAGAAAATAGTATGCTGATTTTGCGTAGGTGGGAAATTGGAGAATCCAAAGGACTTCAATTTAAGACTAAGTGTCGAATGTCAATTCCTACGATTCTATGATTTATGCCATCAGATAGTTAAAGATCTGAACTGTAGAGTTTTCAACTCATATTCAGTTGACTTATTTCGTAATAATTGAAACTTAATTAAAAGTGAATTTCTTAGTATCAGCATTTATTAATATTTTTGTACTTTTTAAATTATGAAACTTGAAGACTTTTGCTCTACGAAATCTTTGTAATCTATTCTCTGCTTCTATGTAATTGTTTGTCCTTTAATCTGTACAATAACTTCACTTATATCTTCTTATATTTAAAATACTTTTCTTTCTCTAAAACTCTCATTTAAATTTTCAAGTCCTCGTGAAATTTGCAATTGGTTTTAGTTGATCAAATTTGTGTCAAGTACTCGAATCGAATCAAAGTGAATCATAGCTGACACTCGAGTTGACGCCACAGAAAAGACGATATTTCTTACATTTTCTGCCTTTCTCATTCGATCTTTCGCTTACTTTGGGAGGCGCTCACACTTTGTTCGACACGCTCACTCCCAAAATGTCTCAAGGAAGGAGAGGAAATTGAAGTGTATTCTGACACCCACAAAGGGACGCCCCAAAAGGACGATGTTCATGCGCTGAACTGTGACCAATTTTGCAGTTGCAACCAAAAACCGCATGACGTTCAAATCGTTGGAAAGATTAAACCAAAGGGTTGGATCAGAGTTAGTCCAAGTAGTACTAACTATTTTCCTTGGGCGTTGACCAGTGGCCAAAAACGCCCTTGGGTCCACCATCGGCCACACCCATTTTGCTTTTTGGTTTTTTGCCAAACTCAAAATTGAAACCCTTTTACCATTTTCCCAAATCATAAATCGCTAGTAAATATTTTGCTCGCATATTTTTGGGTAAATTTTCTGACCTGCTTACGGCCTGAATTTGTTGTGGCCTGTTTTGGGTTTGGAATTTTCTACCTGTTGGCATATAAAAGCAGCTGAAGATCCTGCAGTTGTCATCAGTCTACTTCGAGTATTTGTCGTGTTCAACACGCACGCTGAAAATTTTAAGAAAAATATAAAAATGTTTGAAAATTTTGTGTTTCCCAACGAGAATCTATCCGCTGAAACGATGGACTTTGATTTGATCAGCTGGACAGTGCCCAGCACACCGACCAGCAACAGCTTTATGGATAATTTGACATACGATACAGAGGTAAAATTTAGTGAAATTTTAGAAAAGAAAAATAATAAAAATGCATTTTTATTTCTTTCTTAAATTGAAACAAAATAGTCTTCTTAAAGAGTTTCCCTCAAAAAGAACTTTCTGAATATTCATTAAAATCTGCTTAAGTGGCAGTAAAATCGACAGCAATTACTTCACTTTTCCCCTAAGTCCTTGACCAGCCAAGCCGAATCCTTGTTTAATGTGTGCTCACAAGGTTTTTTCAGTTTATGACCAAAGAAATTTTCCCGTCGTTAAATTCTCGCCAACAATTAGACGCGTCTAGACTTGAAATTCTGAAGGAATCATATTTTAGACAGGTAGCAAATTTGCACTTTCTCTACAATTGTTCTTTTTTTTTGCTTTGCAGATGGACAAATTGAGCTGCCAGGAGATGAAATCAAAGACAACGCTGGAAGAAACAATTGCGTTGTTGCAACAGACGCAGAAAAGTTGCGAGGAGTTGCGTCAACAGCTGCATGAAAAGGATGTGGAATGGACACAGCGACAGCAGGAAATGGAGCATATGCAGCGCAGCGAATTGCAGCAAGGTGAGTTCATATTCTCTTTCATTAGATTTAGGTATTTAGAGAGGAAAAACTTTGATGCATTTTGAGATATTTCTTAACATTTTATTCTTCAGTTTAGAATTAGATTTTAAAATATTAAAAAGACTAGCTTGAGATAACAACGAATAGTAAATGAAACACGTACTATAATATATAAAATTTAATTTTTAATAAAATACGTGCATAAACAAAATTTAAAATTAAATTTAATTCAATTTATTATTATCTCACATCTCACTTCATGTATAAAATTAAATTTTAAATAATTTATTTGAATATATGAATATATTAATTAAATTAAATACGAGCATAAAAAGTAAAATTAAATTAAAAGTTAATTTAATTCCATTTATTATTATTCGATATCTTGGCGATACAAAAATTGGCCCATAATATTTTGTCTAAATTTTTGCCAACTTTACTCTCTGTTATTTTAGCGCAAGACAAAGTGCAGGAGGTGCAAATGCTGGCGAAGGAGCGTTTCCGTGAGCTGGAATCGCAGCTGCTGGCCAAGGACGAGGAGAAGAAGCAGGCGCTGCAGTCGTATCACCAGGAAGTCGAGCACCAGCTGCGCCACAAGCAGGATCAGCTCAATCTGGCCGAGCAGCAAGTGCTGCAGCTGCAGACACGCATTCGGGAGCACGAGGCGCAGGAGCAACAGCTGCGCGAGAAGCTGACCAGGAAGGAGAACACACACGCGCGATTCCTCGCGGCGGCCACGCATCGCGAGGAGGAGGCGCTGGAGCGGATCAAGGAGCTGACCAAGGAGCTGCAGACACTGCGCGACAGCACAGAGCTCAAGGAGCGCGATCTGCGCGATCGTCTCGCCCTGTCACAGGACGAGGTGAGTGTGCTGAGGACCTCGTCGCAGCGTCGCAGTCCCAGCAGCAGCCTGAGCGACAGCAGCGGCGAGCTGTGCCGTCTGTCCGCCGAGGCCGAGAGTCTGCGCTGTGTCCTGGAGCTGAAGCAGGCCGAGATCTCGGCCCTGTCCAAGCAGAACGCGGAACTGCAGCGGGAGAACGATGAGCAGCGCAGTCTGAGCAATCGCCTGACCCTGATGACCAATGACAACGAGATGATGCGCACTGAGCTCGAGAGCAAGGCCGAAAAGGAAAAGTAAGTAAAGAATTCCCGATTTTTAAGCAGTGGTGGGCACGCAGTGGCTCCGGGAGCAGCTGCTGCTTCCAACTTAGGTAGACTCTAATAGGGTTGTTGTTGTTGTTGTTGATGATGTTGTAGTGCTCCCGAATTCACATAAATTAAATTCAACTCTTACTAACTTGTCTATTTTTTGTTCTGCTCACAGACAAATGAAGCAAAAAATGGAGGAGATGCAGAAGGCCTTGAACCACGAGAGCATCAAGCGGAAGCGCGTCACCTGCGACAAGGAGGAGCTGCAATACCATCTGAAGCAGCGCTCCGAGCTGGTCACCCTGCTCCAGGCCCAGGTGAACGAGTTGTCCCACAGCTCGCAGGACAGTTCGTTCAATCAGAGTCACAGTCACAATCACAGCTACAATCGCAGCCAGTCGATGCGCGCCTCTTTGGAGGCCAACAACACACACACATCGATCAACGCATCGCCGCCCGCGTCGCCCGTCATCAAGGGCGTCATCGAGAGGAATGACTCGGTCAGCTGGGTGCTGGACATGGACGACGAGACGCCCCAGGTGGCTGCCTCGAAGCTGGTGCGACGTGCCGGCTCCTTGAGGAGCAACTGCGAGCGGAGTCCAACGCAGCGTCGCCAGCTGTCGCAGAGTGCGAGCAATGGACACAGTCACAGTCCCAGTCACAGCAATGGACCCAATCCCCTGTCGCAGAGCATGTCCGCCACAGCACTGATCCGTGGCAGCAGCCAGATCAGTGAGCCGGAGTCGCCGCGCCCGCTGTGCCGTGCCCGCTCCCACTCCGTGTGCAACAACAAGGAGCGATCCTTGGAGCGTCCCCAAAGGCAGCGACAGCAGCGTCAGAGTTGCGATGTCGGAGCAGCAGCAGCAGCGGAGGCGCCTCTCTCTGTCGATTGGAGTCTGGACGAGCTGAGATCGAGCTCGCCGCAGCCGTTGCCACCGCCAGTTCTAGCCGAGATGCGTCCGCGCAGCTCCACCATGAAGCTCATGTCGTGCGATGCGTACCCGAAGGCGCTCAAGAAATTCCAGGAGATCCAAGAGTCGGCCGGCGAGGCCATGGTGTCCGGTGCCAACTCGGAGGACGAGAGCTGCTCGGCCTCGTCGGAGGATATGCGCAGCTCATCCGCATCGAGCACAGCCTCAGCTGCCGGCTTGAATCTCTCCAAGCGACAGAAGCAACCGTCGTCACGCATGTCCATCGAGGAGGCGTTGCTGCTGGAGCAGGTGAATGGCAGCCTGAATGGCACGCCCATGGAGGTGAGCTGGTCGGAGGATGCGGCGGATGCGGATGCCGCCGAGGGCCAAAGCATCGCATGACAGCCACCACATCAACAATTAGAATTAGAATTAGGATACGAGGAGAGAGCCGTCATTGAGCAGATTGCCGAGGCAGCCGAAGAGGCTTACGAAATGGACGAAATGGCCGATGCACAGCAGGAGGAGCTAATTGTGGGCGGCGACGAGGATCAAGATGAAAATGATGATGATGATAATGATGATGATGATAATGATGATAGCTTTTAAAGCGGGTGGCGCAAAAATATTGTAGAACAATTCAATGGGCATCATTTTTACACTTAAGCAAAGCTTGGCGCAAAAAAAAAATATTAAAAAAAATAAGTCAAGATTAAAGAAATACAAATTAAAATCATACAATGTAATTAAAAATTTCAAATGAAAAATGTTTTATGTAAATAAGTGCATTTATAGAGTGCGAAGAAAGCGAGAGGCAACAATATTTGTTTATTTTTTGGATATACTATGATAATAATTACAAGAATTTAAGATTAGCATAAATAGAAGGAAGATAAAGCAGTACATTTTATGCAGTCACACACACATACACACACACACACACACACACACATACAGTAAGCGGATCCGTCACAGTTTAACGAGAACTTTGGGTTGTTAAACAAATAAAACGTGTTAAACGAGAGCACATTTTACGATAATTACGAGATAAATTGCGAACACACAGTGAATAATCAAAATGAGCGTAAGAGTATCAGTATAACAGTATAACAGTAGTAGTTTAACTCTTCAACTACATGTTTCAAAGCAAATACGATAAAAACTATGAGTACATCATATATTATACTATATAAATGTTATGGTTAGGCATTTAGATCAAGCAGTATGAACATATTAATATCTATATATTTGCATAAAACCTATAACTTAAAAATACAAAAATGTATACACATTATGATTATTATTATTATTGTATTCTAACCGCAAAAGAAACAACAACAACTCGAGTTATCGTCTATCGTATATTATAAAATATAAAATGTGTTACATACCCTCTAATCCAAAATTCCAACTAAGCTCAACGGATGAACAGAACTAGAAAAAAGAGAAGCTAAAGTATATTAAAAAAAAAAGAACTCACTTGATGTCCTTAACCCTATATTGCCCCTCGCTATAAGGGGGAGACACACTCCCATAAACTAAAATTTAAATTGTAACATTTACAAATTTAGAATGTACGGATTTAACAATTAAATCCGAACTTAAGCTTTAATTTTGTGTGCGTCTTTGTGAAATATTTGAGCGTTATTTATTATTTAGTTTTTAGGATCGGCATAAAGATCATCTATTATTAATTCTTAAACTTACATTTATATCTGTATATTTATACTTGGCCTTGTTTATAGCCGATATGTATATTAGTTTTTAGCTTAGCATTTAGTTAAATTTACGTTTTTAATTTGTTATCATTGATTGTATCCGTATCTATATTTGTAACTGTAACTATAAATGTATCTAATTAATGCAAGTCTTATATGTATAAGCTAAATGGATACGCAAACATTTATAACACGCAGCATTGTCATTAATTTTTAAGCAAGATACGAATACTATAATATATGTTATTTTTATGTGTGAGCCCAGCAGCAACAACAACAACAACAGCAACTGATCCTAAATTTTGTGTATACTAAAGATTATAACAACAGTATAACACAAATTGCTACAGTATAAAAGAAAACTACAAATATATTTTGCAAAATAATTTCAACCCCTAAAATAAATAGTAATTGTTTCAACAATCAGCTCAAGTGTCCTTATTTTCAAATATTTTGAGATTCAGGTTCCAGGTTCTGTTACTCTTTTTTCAGTTAAGAAAAATAAATTTTTGTTGACTATTTGGTATGGAAGAACAAAAAATCATATGTAACTTTGTTGTTTATAAGACGAATTGAATGTCCTTTGGTCAGTTGATAGTCCCAATCCCAAAAACGCATTGTTTGATACTATACTCGCCAGGATACGCAGAATTACGGCCGAGTTATTAGAAATTTTTAAAATTTTTTGTATCTTGTTTTTTTAGTAGGACTTTCTTTTAATTATATATTCTGAAAGGATACCTTAAGATCAAAAGGAAATCACAATAGTCCTTTAATAAAGCGAGTTACATTGGATTTTGTGATTTCAGAAAATTATGGAAATTTTTGAATGCCAAGAGTGAGTCCTGTTCCTAGGGTGCTCACAAAATCATATAATTTACAAACTGTCAAGTCCGTTGTTGAGCAATAGCTGTAAATGAAATATCCTTTTAGCTGCAATTCTTTCAAATTAGAATAAAATCTAGATTACAAGGACATTTAATATAAAATTTATTGTTCTAGTTTAGAGTAAGTGAAGCCTTTACAATTTCGAGCACAACACATTTAATACTTAAGCTCGGACAGCAGTCTCTTGTTCCTTCTGTTTCACGTCGCCCTCAAACTGTTTGAGGAGCTTGAATTTCTGAATTTTGCCAGAAGTCGTCTTGGGGAATGCATCGACGGGCACCACAAATCGGGGCACCTTGAAGTGGGCCAGTTTGCCTTTGCTGTAGGCCTTAAGAGACTCGCAGGTGAATGACTTGGGATCAACGCCGTCCTGAAGACGCACAAAGGCGCAGACTTCCTCGCCCAGACGGTCGTCGGGAACGCCAATGACCTGAAGAGGGAGTAAGAGAGAGGATTAGTAAGATAATCTAGTGAATCTCTTGTGGAAGATAAAGAAACCTACGTGAGCCTCGACCACCTGCGGATGAGCGTTTAAAAAGTCTTCGATCTCTCTGGGGAAGATGTTCTCTCCGCCGCGAATGATCATCTCCTTGAGGCGACCCACGATGCGGCCATATCCGTTGGCCTCGATCACGAACTGATCGCCCGTGTGCAGCCAGTTGTCCGCACTGAGAATCTCCTCGGTCTTCTTCTGGTCGCGGTGGTAGCCCAACATGGTCAGGTATCCACGCACGCAGAGCTCACCCGGTTGGCCGAAGGGAACGAGGTGACCCTTGGCATCGATGACCTTGGCCTCGATGTGGTCCGTGAGGAAGCCCACGCTGTCCAGAACACGATCCTCCTGCTCGCCGGGCACCGACTGGAAGATGACGGCCGTGGACTCGGTCAGTCCGTAGACGCTGTGCATCTTCTCCACGCCGAGCACCTCCTTCACGTCCAGGATTAGCTGTGGTGCCACCACCGCACCACCCGTGACGGCCTTCTTGACCTTTCCCATGGGCACCCGCAGCTTCCGTTGGGCCTCCACCAGATCCACGTACATAGTGGGCGTGCCGTGGATCACGGTGCACTTCTCATTGGCGATGGCGTGCAGCGAATCCTTGGGACTAAATCCGGGAGCAGGCAGGACCATAGTGGCGCCCTTGGCCAGAGCCGCCATGATCGTGATGCTCACGCCGAAGGCATGGAACAAAGGCACCTGGACACAGATCCGTTCGCCCGCCAGCTCGTTGCGGTCGCCCACGTGGATGCCGTTGTTGACGATGTTGTAGTGGGACAGCAGCGCCGCCTTCGGGTTGCCAGTGGTGCCCGAGGTGAACTGGATGTTGCACGGATTCTCGGGGCAGATCTCGCGCTGCAGCTTGTAGATCTCCGCCTGCTCCGTGGCGTTGCTCAGATCGAGGACCTCGTCGAAGCGGAAGGCGCCCTTGAGACTCTCCCGACTCTCGATGATGATCGATCGCAAGTGCGGAAACTTGTCGCTCCTGATCTTGCCCGGCTCCGAGTGGGCGACTTCCGGGCAAATGTCGCGCAGAATCTCGTAGTACTTGGTTGACCTGAACGCCTCGGGCGCCACAATGGCCTTGATGTCCACCTTGTTCAGGCAATAGGCCAGCTCGGGTCCCTGGAACGCCGGATTGATGCCCACCGAGGTGAGGCCCGCCCGCGCCGCCCCCATCATGGTCAGGTACCAGTGCATGTAGTTGGGCGCCCAGATCCCAATGGCGTCCCCCGGCTCCAGTCCCAGCTTGCGGAATCCCGCCGCCAGCCGATCCACTTCGCTCAGCAGGCTGCGGAACGTGTATCGCTTGGCCTCGTGACACGAAACTATCGCCTCGGTGCTGCCGAACTCGGAGGCGGCCAGCTCTAGTTGTTGCCCCACATTGCGATACACAAGCGGCTCCTTGCCTACATTGTGTATGTAACTCGAGGTGGCAACGCTGCAATGGAGAGAATCACGGTTAGAATTGTGGATCCTGAGAGAGACTTAACAAAAGAGAAATTGGTTAATCAGTGTAACAACAATTGCAAACGGTCTAAGTGGAACCAAGAGAGACTAAGCAAAAAGAGTTGTAAAGAGAGATAGCAAAAAGATTGTAACAACAACAAACGCAAACGGTCTAAGTGGAACCTAAGAGGCGGCCTATTTATGCATGTATGAGTGAGGGAGAAGGAGAGCGCCATGTTTAAAAGCGCGCGCTAAATGTTGAGCGTATCTAGTATCTACATAAGTATTTATGTATGTAAGGAAGTCAATAAAACAGCTATATATCTACAATGGGCCTCATTTGCTTTAGCAAGGTGGCGCAATAAAAATCTTAGTACAGTGAAGAAAGGTCGGTGAGGAATTTAATATATTTATATTTAGTTAGAATTTGTAATTCAATAAAATTGTTCACATTTACTTGTTAATTTATCAATAATAAATAATTATAATCTAATGAAATAAAGAAAGGTGTACGATAGTATCGAATTTTTGGGACAAAGTCCCACTTGACGAACTAGGTTTGTGTCTTGGCTATTGGCTACTCAATCCAAAAGCTTTCAAAGCTCTCGCCGTAAATATTTCATTTCTCTTGCTTGAGCTCTGTTTGTGTTTGTTATTGTTTTTCGGTTGTAATCATGCTACGTGATGAACTTAAAACGATGAGCTTTATTGCTGCTTGTTAAATTGTTAGCAATTAACTTACGCGAGTCGGTGCTCTTATCAATACAATCACAAATATGCAATCAATAATTTGTATGCCACCAAATTGATTATGGACTAGAGACAGTGCAAATTTGTTTGCCAAGTGGCGGACTTGAAGCACTTTGATGACTTTGAGGCTAATTATATTTGTCACCTGCTAGTGGAAAATTTTAACATTCAACAGGTGTATTTTTTTCTAGATTGACAGCTGCTCTTAATTAATTTATTACTTGTAATTAGAGACCAATGTTTTATCATGAGAGTTTGGAAGTTCTTATATCCTTATAGTTAACTTATCCTTTTCAAGAAAATACGTAAATTTCTTAATATGATGAAATTAATTTTATGATAACAAATCAAGCTGACAATCCTCTACTCTTTTCTGCTTGGGCATATAAAAGTTTCCAAAATTAGAATTATTAGATCATTACGTAACAATTGCGACGTAGAGAATCTGACGTGGAAATAACAACAATCATTCTGGCCATCCCGATAAAACCATTCGCATTAATAGGTCCAGACAAACAGTCGGCATTACAAGGCAACTAACCAATCAATTAGTTTACATGTCTCTTTATCCTTGACCATGAGTGTATCTCTGTTTGCTTTACACTCACCCACGCAACGCCTTTTGGGCCACTTGCTGCCTGAGCAGATGCCTAGATAGAATTTGCAACTTCTGGGCGAACATTTTAGCACACAGTTATCGTACACTTTGGATTACTATAAATGCACATTACTTTTCCAAGCACAACAGGTAAATATGTTTTAAATATAAATTGCGTATATTGTTGTTAATTCACTTTGAATGAATTTGGAAGCAGCACGAGAATCCACACGTCCACAATTCGCCGCGAGCAATCGCGTACTGAGCAAGGCGATTTCGAATAATCGTAGACGGCATTGTCTCGACACACCGAAAATACAAGGCGAAAGCGGAAAGGGAAGAGCGAAAACGCGTCTGGTTGTTATCTACATAACACACACACACACACACACACTCGCATACAGATCTGCGTTCGTGTTGTTGCTTTTGTTGTCTGTTCTCTCGATCTTCGTTTTTGACGCTGTTTGTTTTGATCGTTATTATCGCGTCTATTTTGTTTTCTATTTTCTTTGCCGCCCGCACGCGTCGCTCAAGAACACTTTTATTTATTTGCTTTTGCTTTTGTGCTTGCATCACTGTTTGCGTTTGCGTTTGCTATTTACTTTGCTTTTGTACGCCATTTGGCACTGTTTTGGCTTCTTCTTCTTACTTCTCATTTGCCGTTTTGTTTTTGTGCTTTTAAAAGCTTCGTTCGGCAATTTTGAAATTGGTGCTGCAAATTGTGCTTTTATTAGGCATTTACATGTGTAAATTTAAATTAATAATACTACTAATACATACTAATAAATAAATCTGTTTGTAGATTTTTGGAAGAATGTAGGAAAAATAAATTTTAATTAAAAATTGCAAAATAAATGTATAGGTCAAAAATTGCTCTAGTATATTTATGTTGGGGCTATTTTCGTCACATATGTACATATGTATGTATGTATTTATGTATGTATGTACACTCAGACCAACATTTATTCGTACACCCTTTTTTTACTTTAACAGCTATATTAGTCAAGTCTTCACATTGAAAAAAATATATTTGGAAAGGTCGTTCGTCCGTTTGAATGATGCAAAACTTTCCTTAACCCATTAAGTACCCATTGAATATTTTGAGTTCAAAAAAACGTAAATTTTTCAACTTTTTTCCTCGATTTTTTCCAAAAAATGTTGGGATGCAAAAAAATTCTTGAATCAATTCTAGGAGTGATTGCCAAAAAAAATTTTCAAAAATATTTTTGCTTGTATTTTTTAAAATTTTTTGAAAATCCTAAAAATGACAATTTTAACCCATTTTTTCCACTTTTTCCCACTTTTCACACAAAAAGTGCATTTTTCGCAATTTTCAAAAAATTTTAAAAAATACAAGCAAAAATATTTTTGAAAATTTTTTTGGCAATCACTCCTAGAATTGATTCAAGAATTTTTTTGCATCCCAACATTTTTTGGAAAAAATCGAGGAAAAAAGTTGAAAAATTTACGTTTTTTTGAACTCAAAATATTCAATGGGTACTTAATGGGTTAAGGAAAGTTTTGCATCATTCAAACGAAATTCGAACGACCTTTCCAAATATATTTTTTTCAATGTGAAGACTTGACTTATATAGCTGTTAAAGTAAAAAAAAGGGTGTACGAATAAATGTTGGTCTGAGTGTATAGTAGCAAAACCAAAACAAAACTTTCTTAGCGCTTATCGCAACTCTTTTTGGAATGCTGATCGCACTTTAAGCATTTTATACCATCTACTATCGTATGATGTCTCAATTCACGAATTATTGTTTTTGTTTTATGTCTTTGATAGTAGACTCGCCAGACTGGCGACTAAGAGTTAAACTTCTTATCAGCTTTTAAGTCATTTGCCTAATAATCATACAAATTTGATTAGATTTATTTTGTGGCCACTTTTTCGCTTGATCAGTACATACATACAGTGAATCAATAAAGTTTGTATGCAGTTTGCAAACCAAACTTTAGGCAATGAAAAAACATATCAGCAATGCATTTAGAACAAATGAGTTGATATATTTAAGAAATATAATTTATTAACTTCATTTAAGGCACATAAAATATTTAAAAAAGCATTAACTTTACTAATTATCTGAATTTTAACAAAAATACCCTAAAAAATACATCAAAAAAGTTTGTATGCAAAACCAATTCAATCCATTTTACAACAGTTTATTCATAACAGAGCAACATTATTATAGTTCCTAATATTTGGTGGGGTGTCCCCTTTGCTTTATAACTGATTGGAGTCTGGATCCCATTGATCATACAAGGCTCATGGCTACACTAGGGGGGATATTCTCCCAATCCTCCAAGAGCGTCCTTCCCAAGTCATCCTCATCACCAATCATTTCGCTTCCTGACAAGATGGTCAAGGTGATCCCACATATACTCGATTGGGTCCAAGTCAGGTGACTGAGGTGGTGTTTCGAGCTGATTTTTCACCTTATAAAGAAGCCACTCCTTT